>BHEV01008962.1:0-59750 GCA_004319985.1 Emydocephalus ijimae | reverse complement strand
CGGCAACCTGTTATGCTTCAAATAAAACAATGTTAGCCTTTAGATCCGTGTCAGCCTCGTGTGTCCGCCTGCAACACAACAATGACCAACATTAAGGTGGATGGACTCAATTACAGTAGTGTTGGGTGCATTGTTTGAGAATTTAAGGGACTAGGTTAGGTCAGGAAAAGAATTTGTCTAGGTGACCATTAAGAATCAGCACTGATTTGATGGTACACGATCATCATTGGTGAAAAAATATATTGGATAAATGAGTGATTTTGGATTATAGTAAAATATCTGCAACTGAATAAGCTTTGCGATCAGAACAATGGTTTTTCATCAGGTTTCATTCTTTATCAAATTTTATACCATTCTTGGTTTAGAATAATATATCATAATATATCTGTGCAAATAGATAAAAAAAGGAATGGAATTGAATTGAAAATAGTTTCTAATATGCACGTGTCATTTTTGAGCAAATATATTAAAATACTAAGATACTAAGAAATGGGATAAAGAAAATTTTTACATGCAATTGATGTATGTTGGAAAATAAACTGATTCATTAGTTACTGAGAATTAAGTTGAACATAGGAGGTTTATAGTTTAGTTCAGGAAATAGGAAAACTACATCTAAGAGACCTTTTAATTTGATTTATTCATATGCTAAATATAAATAATTTAATTATTGCAAAAAGAAAAGGCTATTTTCATATTGGTAATAAAGAGTAGTATTAGCTTTGAACTGCACACCTAGTCCCTGATTGCTTCCTTTTTTATTATGAAAAATAAGAAGATCCTGTGAGTCTTTGGTAAAATTTTGATCTTTGGCTTCTAGAATAAGCATATGCAAGTAGTAACAAAAAGTAAATATTCATACTACAATATTTTAAAAAATCTAAACTAATGGCAATAGACTGAGAGTGAAATCCTGCTATTGTTATGTTGTGATTTACTGTAATTTAGTACAACCTCTTGCCCTTTATTTAAATCTACACCAGTTCAGAACTAAAATGAACTGTGTTCTATTATGGTTGACAGCTTTGACTGCAACACATTTTCCAGGCAGATTCAAGCAGACTTTAAGTACTTAAGGCAGTCCAATATTTTAAAACAAAAGTCAGTAAAATGGCTATTTCAATAAATACAATCATATCAAGTTATTACTATTTCAATTACAGTAGTATTTTTAAAATGTTAAATATGAGGAGGGAGAGGACAAATAAAACATGCAATGCAAAAATGGGCAGATAGGATTAAAACAACAAAGAAATAGGGCAGCACGTTTATTAATTCTTAAAACCAAAGGAGAGCATCTCACTAAATCAAGGCTGAAATAACTATAAGGGATTGGACATTTACAGAGATAACCATATTCTAGCACATCCAGTACAAATACATTCAAAGTGAGATCTGTGGTTTATTTCTTTAGAAGCTATTTGGGCAGATCTATCAAGGCAGTCAGAAGACAGGAGCATTTATTTCTTTGGTTCTTTGACCTAAGTGCCAGATGAAGATGTCAATCTTAGTTTCAGTTTTCCAGTTTTCCAATATACCCATTTCCATGCCCATTGCAAGCTTTTCTCTCTTCATATTCAAAACCTCATTTTCTTTTGACATTTTTCTCATAAATGCATTTTGGCAAGCCTTAATAAAATCCACTTCTGCATATTGCTCTCACTGATATATAGACACTCTTCCCCATGTATAAACTATTTTTGACTGGAACATTGCACCAAACATTTGGGGGAAATGCAAATAGAATTTTAACTGTATAATTGGTCCAAGGAAATAGACATTATTCTTCCAAATCGTCTTCATGAGGAAAAACTTGTGGGAAAATTTTGGAAAGTAGAATACCAATGATATTTTTTATAATTTTTTATTTATTAAACATTTATTTGACATACATTTAAAACAGACAAATCAATATATATACATACATACATACATATATACATTTTACAGTGTATATTGAGCAATGGTTAATTTTTTTTTCTTTATCTTTATCATTGACATGATCTGCCTTGTTACAATAACTCCTTCGTTCTTTTAATGTTTTGATTTCTCTATATAGTTTATAATTAAATGCACGTCTTCTGTCATTTCCATAACTTATCCAAATATCAAATATTACCTTTTCTTTAACCAATCATACCAAATGTTCCATATTTCATAATAGTCACTATCTTGTTTATTTTTTAACAGTTTGGTTAGGCTATCCACCTCAGCACATTCGTGTATTTTTTTAATTACCATATCCTCTGAAGGAATGAGAGACAATTTCCAGTTTTGTGCATAGGTTATTCTGGCCGCAGTTATGATGTGCAAAATTAAATATTGATATTTTTTCTCCATGTTTAAATCTATCATACTTCACAGAAAGGTTTCGGGTTCAAGTTTTAAATTTAGTTTTGTTATATTTAAAATCCAATTTCTAATATTTCTCCAAAACTTCTGAGCACATGGGCAAGTCCACCACATGTGAAAATATGTTCCTTGTGCGTAGTTACATTTCCAACAGTTGGGTGAATATCTTAGCAAGTCTCGCAGGAGGTAGGTGCCAGAGATGAACCATTTTATATAGGTTTTCTTTATACGAGACTGACATGGTTAATTTGTAATTTTGTTTGCCAGATGTATTCCCACTTATCTAATTCAATATTATGACCTAAGTTTTTAGCCCAAATTATCATAGATTCTGTGACTGTTTCTTGTTTTAATTTGTAATCCAAAATATATTTATATGTTTTACTAATATGTTTATATGTTTTCTTTTCCTCTTCTAGCCATATTTTATCTAATTCTTGTGGAATCATATTAAAGCCAAATTGTTCTCTATCTTTTTTATAATGGGTTTGTATTTGTGCAAAGGGCCACCATGCTATCTCCTTTCCATGAATTTGTATTTGGTTCCTATTTTTAAGCTCTCCAGTATCATATAGTAAATCTTTATAGGTAACAATATTTTCATAATCCAATAGATTTGGATATGTGACTGCTTCAAAATGTAGATAGCCACAATGGAACTTTTGGGTAGTGGTTTTTTTTAATCTTTCAGAATAACAATGATAATTTATTGGCAACTAGGATCTTTAGTGGTTTGACATGGGAATAAAGTTTGTTTTTAATTGGATATGCAGTTTTTTGCTTTTGATAACAATATGGGCTGTATAATATTAAGGAAAGTTGCTGTTAATGGAAAAATACATTCAGAAGAATTCTACTATGAGTACCATAAACTTTGTCACTCAGTTAACACTGAGGGGGATCAACCTATTCTCCAAAGAATCTAAAGGCAGGACAAGAAGTAATGGATGGAAACTAACCAAGGAGAGAACTAAGAATTAGAACTAAGGAGAAATTTCCTGACAGTTAGAAAAATTAATAAATGGAATGACTTGCTTCCAGAAATTGTAGCTGCTCCAACACTGGAAGTTTTTAAGAGCCACTTGTCTGAAATGATATAGAGTTTAATGCTTGATTAGGGGGTTGGACTAGAAGACCTCTAAGTTCCCATCCAATTTTGTTATTCACTGAACTCTCCAGCAGAAGTTTTGAAAGGGAAATGAGGGACAGAATAAAAAATGAGTAAAGATAAGACAAACAAACATAAAATATATATTTTGTCATAATTAATGTATTCTCCTAATACTGCTCCCCATGTTGGTGTTAGGTAAATGTCAATAACAACCATGCATTCAGCCTGGGGAAATACTGATAAGGGAGAAAAGACCAAGTCAAGAAATATTTAATTCTGAACATGTTTATAAACAGTGGTGTTTATGTAGAATGTAATGTACTTTCATTTACTTCTTTGGTGTAAAAAATAAGTGCACATCAGTTTACCATTATATATTTACAAATGCTGGGCATTTAGGAGACTGGGCTGCATGCCAATCAGGCACAGCAGCTCTGCAGAGAATGTAGTTAACAGCATGTTTCCATTCCAGTTACTTCATGTCAGGTGGAAGGAAAGACAGAAACTGTAAATATGTACCAAATGCATTAGTGTAAAATGTCTCACCATTTAAGAGAACACACATCATGCATGTTATCTCCATTAGATTATTTGGAACTTAAGAATTTGTGGTTGTTAGGATCGACTGGGAAAATATTCCTTCTTGCAAAGCAGAAAGTGCACAGATCTGTTACTCTACCAAAAAAATCATTGATGTCACCCTTTCTTCCTTTCCCCATCTGAATCCAAGCAATGCACACACAAGTGAAGATAAGTATAAGAGAAAATGTAAATTGTTTGATTGGAACATGTCAAACACGTTGGTGGTGTGATGGAACATCATTTGCATTTTTCAGATAACAAGGGAATTTTGTTTTATGAAGATGCTATTAGAGTTCTGGGCTCATGACAATAATGTGTGTTTTTGCCTGATTGGCTTTCGTTTTTCTGGATGTCAATTTTCTATGATATTTTGACAAGTAAGATTTGTCTTTTGACAATAAAATTAAATGTTGATGTCCACATTTTTACTCGTTTCCTTGATCTTGGAAAAACAAAGAATGAATTGGATATTATATTACATTGGGCAAAACACTCTTATAATATGGCCAAATTGCAGTGTCAAGTCTGAAAATATGGAACAGAAATTAGTTTTTTTTTGTTTTAGATTTGTGTTTTGGAAAAAAACATTAAAACAATAATAATGCCTATATGCTGTTCCGATGCCTTAAACATAAGAGTTTTGTTTACTCATTTAAACCCTTGAAGACACCATGAAAAAACACCTCACTCTTTGTTACTTAGTAAAATTCTCATGCATTTTAAAAGATCTCATTATTTTTAAATGTTTGTGTTGTGTATGCAATGTGGTTAATAAAGTATGAGCTTGAGGTAAAGTGCAGGGTTCTGGCCCTGCACTTCTGATTGGCTGTTAGGCGGCCAGACCGGATTGGCCAGTTCTGAGGAATCCGATTGGCCCTTAACTGACAGTTCTTATTGGTTGCAAGAGCTAGTGTTCCTAGCTCGTTATTGGTTAAATCTTACAAGGGTTGCCTATATAAGGCAGAGTTCACTGTTGTTAAATTGAGAAGTCACTATGCAAATAAAGAGCTGAAGTTCACCGTTCAGAGGCTTGTCTCCATTTATTCTTACCCATGCTCAATACTTAACACTGGCGACGAGAGTGGGATGTGGAGACGTCTGAATCGAAGAAGCCAGGAAGAAACACCGAGCACGTGACAGACGACGCCAACAACGGAACCATGTCTGGCGGCATCGTACCACCCGCTCCTTTCGATCCAAACCAAGAGGACTGGGAATCCTACATGGATCGCTTCCAAATGTTTCTTGAGACGAACAACTTAAAGGACGCCACGCCAGCAAAGAAAAGGGCGTTGTTCCTAACGCATTGCGGCCCAGCCGTATTTAAGATGGCTAAAGCACTGGCCAAACCTCGAGAAGTGAAGGCTATGAGCTGGGACGACCTCGAACCCATCTTGAGAGACCACTACGCGCCAACCGTGCCTACGCTCGTGAAATGCCATGAGTTTTATCAGAGGAACCAACGGAAAGGGGAAAGCGTGGCCAATTTCGTGGCGGACCTCCAAAATTTGGGGGGCCTCTGCGGGTTCACCGATTTAGAAGAGGCACTGAGAGATCGAATAGTTCTGGGCTTAGATGCACTAGGCTTACAAAGCAAGCTGATGGCGAAAGGCGACATCAGCCTTGCTGATGCCATCGCTGATGCTACTGCAGCAGATGCAACCAGGAAATCAGCTGCACAACTCCGCCGAACCCGCACTCTGGTACCGCCACTGGCCAGAGACATTTCTACCAGCTCAGAAGGGCAGCCTGCAACCACGCACCATGAGGACCTCTCCTCGTTGTCAGACAGCGACGAAGAAGGGGTCCACCGATTGCGGTCTGACCGGGACCATCGTCTGAAGCCCCTATGCCCTTGTGCTGGCTGTGGAGCCAACCATGCCAGGTCCGAATGCAATTTCCGCGACACACTCTGCCATGAGTCTGGGAAACGAGGCCACATCGGGCGGGTCTGCCGCAGCTTGCCAGGACTCAGCCAGGCCTCAAAAGGGGCTAACTATCGCCAATTGACAGGAAACCATCCTGTAAGGTGAACGCCAGTAAACCACTCCTACAGAAATCCAGCCTTGCAGAGAGAAGAGGCTCACCATACTATCACTATTGGTCACGCCTCAACCTTGGACAGTAAGAAAATCTGAGTCACGGTAGCCATCGTGAACCAGCCGTGCCACATGGAAATTGACTCAGGATCGTCCCTCTCGATGGTGTCTTGGAAGACACTCAAGCAACTCATCCCCACAATTCAATGCCAAGATCTCCAATTCCAACGCCTCATCCTCAAGGACTACCAGGGGAATCGAATCCCCATCGTCGGGTCCTGCCGAGTCCGAGTCTCCTTCAAGAAGCACACAGCGTACTTACCTCTAAAGGTCATCGATAGAGATAGGCCCAGCCTACTAGGCCTCCAATGGTTCGCGCCACTCGGCATTGAAGTGGCCGGCGTGAACCGAGTCGGTGGTTGTGATTGGGAGGAAGACCTTATCTCTGAGTTCAGTGACGTCTTCGCGGACAGCTTAGGCGAGTATAAGGGGACCCCGATCTAATTCAGCCTAGATCCAAAAGTAGCTCCCATTCGCTTGAAGCCCCGTTGAGTTCCGTTCACCCTAAAATCGAAAATCCACGAACAACTCGACAAGCTAATTGCTCAAGGGGTGTTGAAGCCCATCGATCACTCTCCATGGGAAACCCCTATTGTAACACCCATTAAGCCAGACGGGTCAATCCGAATTTGTGGGGACTACCGGGCCACTTTGAACCACGCCCTACAGCAGAACGCGTATCCAGTTCCGGTGGTACAGCACCTCCTCCATTCCCTGGGGGGCAGGAAGGTTTTCGCTAAATTGGATTTAGCTCAAGCTTATCAACAATTACCAGTGGATGAAAAAACGGCACAGGCCCAAACTATTGTAATGCACCGGGGTGCCTTGAAATGTATCTGGTTGCAATTCGGAGTTCGTGTAGCCCCGGGGATCTTCCAGAGCCTTATGGAAATGTTATTACAAGGAATTAAGGGCGTGGTCCCTTATTTTGATGATGTATTTATTTCAGCCCCAATAAAAAAAATCTTACAGGACCGTTTAAAATGCGTCCTAAAAAAATTCCAAGAGGCCGGACTTAAGGTTAAAAAAAATAAATGTAAATTGTATACTGACAGTGTTGAGTTTCTAGGGTACCGGATTGATAGCCAGGGCATTCATCCTACCGAAGTAAATTAAAGGCGATCAAAAATGCTCCCAGGCCACGCAACAAGGCCGATCTCCAGGTGTTCTTAGGCCTCATCAATTTCTATAATGTATTTTTACCGCACAAAGCAACCATTGCTGAACCGTTACACCGGTTATTAGATAAAAAAGCATTGTGGGTATGGGGTTACCGGGAAGAACAGGCATTCCGAAATGTTAAAAAACTGCTCACATCTGACTCTGTACTGATGCAGTATAACGAGACTTTGCCGTTAGTTATAACCTGCGATGCATCATCTTTCGGCGTGGGCGCCATTTTGAGCCACGTGCTGCCTAATGGGAACGAAGCCCCTGTTGCATATTTTTCAAAGACTCTTTCAAAAGCAGAGCGAAACTATGGACAAATTGATAAAGAAGCCCTCGCAATCATCTCAGCTGTGAAGAAATTTCATGAATACGTGTATGGGAGGATCTTTACTATTGTAACTGACCACAAACCGTTGCTAGGGATAATAGACGGGGACAAGTCAACCCCCTACATATTATCCCCTAGAATGACCCGATGGTCAGAATTCCTAGCTGCTTATAATTATCGACTGCAATATCGCCCGGGGAAAGCCATTCCCCACGCCGACGCATTGAGTCAGGCACCGCTTCCAGAGACTCTCGATGATCCGGCACCAACGGCAACCACATTGCAAATTGAAGCACTCAACTCGCTGCCCATGACCGCCCGAGACATTGTGAGAGAAACCAAACGGGACCACACCCTAGCTAGAGTCCAAGGCTGGGTAGAACATGGATGGCCATTGGACCAAGTATCAGATGACGTTGCACCATTCAAATCTCAACAGACTGAACTTTTCTCCCAAAAGGGCTGTATCATCTGGGGCGATAGAGTTGTTGTCCCAGAACGACTCAGGAAAACGCTGCTGTGAATTTTGCACGAGGGCCACCCCGGCATCGTGCGCATGAAGGCGCTTGCACGAAGCTACGCATGGTGGCCGGGCATGGACCGGCAAATCGAGCAGTGGGTTAAAGCGTGTCCCAATTGCCAACAAGTCAGCAACGCCCCACCAAAAGCCATGCCTACTGAATGGGAGACACCATGTGGACCCTGGTCCAGAATCCACCTGGATTTCGTGGGGCCAACCAAGGGCCACACCTTCCTACTTATAGTCGACGCCTACTCCAATTGGCTTGAAATTCATCATTTGACGACTATGACCTCCGAGGCGGTTATCAAGATTCTAAACAGACTTTTTGCAACTCACGGATTTCCAGACGTCCTGGTGTCTGATAACAGGCCACAGTTTANCTCTTCTTGCAACACATCACTCCACATAGCGTCACCGGCAGAACTCCCGCCGAACTACTGATGGGACGAAGACTCCGCTCCCACCTCGACCGGTTGCACCCTGCTTACGAACCGGAAAAACCAATAGGATCCAGCGGCCGCTGTCCCACCTTCCAGGTAGGAGACCCCGTTTATGCACGAAACTTTTCGGGCGACTCGCTATGGATAGAAGCGACAGTAGTACGTGTAAACAGCCCCAAATCCTACGTGGTGCAATGCCTTGACAATAAATTGTGGAAACGGCATATCGACCAATTGCGGTCACGACTTGCAACGGCCAGTCAACAGCTCCCCTATGACCAAACCGAGGGGGGGGAGGTACGGAAGAAGATGAAGTTCCAGGGAACCCGTTCGAAGGGAACGACGAATTAAGTGATACTCAGGAAACAGAGCAGGAAGGAGAAACTTTTGCACCTCAGGGAGTGGCGGAAAATGTGGGCAATGACGAAGAAGTAAACTCTGAACAAGAGGCAGAACCACTGCCAAACAACGATCTACCTCAACAGGATTGCAATCAACCAATCCAATGAAAATCAAAGAGACTTAAAAGACAACCGTCCTATTTAAGGGACTATATAACTGCACTTGAATTAAGAAGCCAGGGGGAAGGGGTGTTGTGTATGCAATATGGTTTATAAAGTATGAGCTTGAGGTAAAGTGCAGGGTTCTGGCCCTGCACTTCTGATTGGCTGTTAGGCGGCCAGACCGGATTGGCCAGTTCTGAGGAATCCGATTGGCCCTTAACAGACAGTTCTTATTGGTTGCAAGAGCTAGTGTTCCTAGCTCGTTATTGGTTACATCGTACAAGGGTTGCCTATATAAGGCAGAGTTCACTGTTGTTAAATGGAGAAGTCACTATGCAAATAAAGAGCTGAAGTTCACCGTTCAGAGGCTTGTCTCCATTTATTCTAACCCATGCTCAAGACTTAACACTTTGCTTATTCTTTATTTTACAACTCTGCATGCTTCAGTTCTGGCTGAAATTTTATTTCAATTGCAACAGTGGACTGCAAATAATGAATGCAAGAAGCAACCTATATGATTTCATGTTTCTGCCAATGAAGGGTGACCTCTGGAAGTAGCTGTAGGGTATAATTGAATGTTTGTTGAGTACTGAATCAGAATCCTGGAAAAAGAGGCTTTAAGCTAAAGTTTTTCCAAATGGATTGCAACATCAATTACTTTTGCATTCACATTGGCCTTTAGACACACAGTGCAATATGCAATGCCTTTGACCTGTTGTGAAACAGATGGCTAGATCCTCCAAGTGAAATACACTTGATACTTTGGCCATTTATTCCTTTGTTTAGACCATTCCCCTCCCCAATATGGCATTACACTATGACTGTGATCTAATTTTTAACTACTGTTGATTCCAATAACAAATGCAGTGCAAACTGTAGGTAAATTCCAACATGGATTTGAAACAAATTTTGTTAACAATGGTAAACCAATTTCTAGATAGAAGAGAGACAGTTTGGTCTAATGGTTAAAGCACCAGGCCAGAAACCAAAAAACTGTAAATTCTAGTTCTGTCTTAGGCAAACCAACTGGGTGACTTTGGGCCATTTTCTCCCTGGCCAACTTAGCTCATAGAGTTGTTGTTATGGGAAAATAGGAGGAGGAAAGGATATTAGGTATGTTTGTCACCCTGAGTTACTTATAAAAACAATAAAGGTGAGATATAAATAAATGAACTTGGGAACCATCAAGACTATGGGTCCATCAAATGAAATTCATTAAGGCAGCCAATTTGCTGTTTGGAATTGTTTATGCTAAATATATGAAGACCTGTGTTACTTTGTGTCTACACTGAAGAAAAAAAGACACAGGACTTTCTCAAACTACTTTAGCTCTTCAGAAATGCCAATTAAGCTTGGGAATTCTATAGATAATAACCAAGGGATGCTCTTGAAGGAAGCTATGACTTTCAGATTTTAAGGGAACATTTTCTTGGCTAACTCCTATCTCTATCTCTGAGACACAGTATCATATAATGACACTGAAAATAACAGCATTTTAAGGGCATGACTTTCTTCCTGTGGCAAAGGCATTGAAGCAGGAATATGATAATCTGTGTCATTACAGGACTTTTTTTTCACTCTCTCTGTATACACATTGTACAGTCCACACATTGTACAGTCCACACAGAACATCAATGAAATCATCTAAAGAATGATTTGAGTTCAAATGTAGGGAAAACAACAAATATTTAAGAGGCAGCAATAGAAAGTGGTGAAACCTCAAAGCAGAGAATGAGTAGTTTTCCAGTATGCTGTTTATATTGGTACATATTTTATTGTATAAGGAATGGTGGTAAAAGAAGCAAGGATGCACCTAAACACAGTGGCTGGACACCATCAAAGCCAATAGAATCCAGAGAGAAAAAAGAAAGAAAAACAAAATAAAAAAACCCAACAACTGAAAAAGCTGTAAAAAATTGGAAAATATGGAACGAATAAAATCGCTGAGAATCCATCATGATTGAAAAGATAACAACTTTATCATCTTATCTATCTTATCATCTATCAATTATATATGAAAAATAAATAAGAAGCAGGCCTGCAACTGAAGAAAAAATAAATATATAATTCAAATTAATACTTCATTTCAAACCAAAAGACTCCATCTAAATGTCTAAATTTCTCCTCGGTATTCATACCATTCATCAAAATGAATCCTGTAGTTTTGCTTATTACAGCATTTCCCTTTATTCACATATGTATTCACATCTTGGATTAAAACATGTCAGCTAATATAAACAAAAGCCTGATTTTATGTAATTATGAGATTTGTGACAGAAACTCCTTCAGAATGTTCATAATTAAGCTGTTGGGATTTAGAATAGAATAGATCATTTACCTTGATAAATTTAAAGAGGGAAATAGATGAATCCAAAGCCCCAATGAAGCAAATTGGCTATAGTGTGCTGTGTTTTGGAAGTATATGAAAGTTACATTCCCACCTAGCTATGAAATTGCATTAGTATTCAATTAATGATCTTTGCAAAACCCTTGCAAACTTTTCAAAATTGCGTTAGGCAGGGGCATTCATGGGAATGGTCAAGATGTCAAAATGACAGGTGTGTTATCAAAATCTAATTCCTTTTACAAATGTGAAAATGCATGCTATCTTAACATCTAGTCCCACTTTAGAGTTATTCTTAGCAGTGAGACAGCAAAGATTATACAATTTATTTTATTTGCCATTCATTCATTCATTCATTCATTCATTCATTCATTCATTCATTCATTCATTCATTCATTCATCTATTTTGTTCCTCCAAAACAACATCTACTTAGAACTATGCTTACATATTCTTTATATTTATCTCAAGATTCTAATGATGTTTGATTTGTTATCCTTGTGTTTTTGCCCTTATATCCCAATTTGCATTCAGAGTACTTTAGTGTTTTTTTTTTTCAGATTTTAATCACCATAGAACATAAAGCAAATTAAAAACAACTCCAAAACAACTGACAAGAACCAAAACAATGAGTTTAGTATTAATGTTCCCTAATAGAGAAATCCTAATGACTGATGAGAAGTTACATTCCTTTCTGGAACAACTTCTTTATAAAGAACCTAAAACCCCCCACCATATTTCATAGCATATAATCGCCTTGCAATTTTTACTTTAATTAAAAATAAACAATCCAAGTACCCTTCCTATTGCTGCAATTTTTTTCTTAATGATTGCTGCTGAAATAGGTTAAAGCAAAGTTTTAATGAAATTTCCACTATATCCAAGTCATGTCATTATTACTGTATTAGTTAATAATGTATCTAAACTTTTAAAATTAGGCTGATAGAACGCAAGTATTTTACAAGTTTATTTAAATAATTATGGCTTACAGATTCATGTTTCTATTTTGCTTTGCCACAGTTTGCTGCACAGGCTTTAGTTAATACAATGTAAGTAATAATCCCAAAATTCACTAGTTACATTTAATTCAGCGGTTTTATTTCTGCATAAACCTTATAAAGCTGCACTAATGTTTTTCAGACATAATTATATCTGAACATAGTGAATATATTAATAAAGCTAAAATGCAACATGCATTTATCTTATTAAGTAATAATGAAAATAATAAGAATGACAGATGCTGAATACCTTTTTATTGATCAACTATCAGAAGTCGTAGAAAGGAAAGAATATTTTGAAATTTCCTCAGTTTCCTAGCCTGCTGGAAATTTATACTAAATGAAAAACTCCTAAGTGACCTAAGAGACAAAGGGATTAATATTCATATTTTGGTTCAGGTAGCATATTATAATGTCATATGGGAAATGAAGCTCTCTTGTAATAGTAACATCCCTAAAAAATAACTATTTTCTCAACAACCTTTTATATTACTTATTTTATTATATTTATTTATTTATTTGGTTTGTCAATTGCTTACAAGATAATAGGTATAAGTAAAAACCTAGTTATGAATACATGGATACATATAAGAAAAAAAAACCAATATGACAGGTACGGTAGGCACATTGGCGTGCTTATGCACGCCCCCTCAGACCTCTTAGGAAATGGGTGAGGTCAATAGTAGAAAGTCTAAGGTTAAAGTTTTGGGGGGTTGGGGAAGAAACCACAGAGTCAGGTAGAGTATTCCAGACATTGACCACTCTGTTGCTGAAGTCGTATTTCCTGCAATCAAGTTTGGTGCGATTAACCTTGAGTTTGTATCTATTGTTTGCTCTTGTATTGTTATGGTTGAAGCTGAAGTATTCATTGACAGGTAGGACATTGCAATGTATGATTTTATATACTATACTTAGATCGGCCCGAAGGCAGTGTAGTTCTAGATTTTCTAGGTCTAGAATTTCAAGTCTGATGGCAAAAGGTATTTTGCAATGAGTAGAGGAGTGGAGAACTCTTGTGAAATATTTGTGGACTTTCTCAACTGTGTTAATATCAAATACGTAATGTGGGTTCCAGACTGATGAGCTGTATTCAAGTATTCTAGCAAATGTTTTGTATACTCTAGTTAGTAGTGTAATATTACCAGAGAAAAAGCTATGTAAGATTAGGTTAACAACCCTTTTTGGCTATGTAGTTACAGGCACCTATGGGAATTTTTCCAGATTGCAACATGCACAGTCTGTTATTTTGAAAAGACACATAAGTAATAAATTTGACTGCAGAAGCACAATTCTTCAAGGGAAACCTGCTGCTGGGATCCCATGCAGACCAATCTCATCAACAATGCATTTTTGCTATTTTTAGTTTGAATCCTAGGTTTTGCCCTGCAATTTCTGAGTTTTCAAAATGCCAATTTACATGGACAGAAGATACCCAACAGACAATTTACAGCAACTGATGAAAGACATTTCTCCAAAATGAATTCCTCCCTCTGCCAAATTCATCTGGATAAATAATTTGCTACTTCCAGCTGTTCAAAAAAGGTGGATATGATTTTATTGACCTAACCTTTAATCAATTTTGATTAAATCAATGTTATTCAAACCTGCTAATACAACCTTAATATATTTTAAAACTATTTTTATCTTGTTTTAAAGTCCTTAAACATTGCATCCTGCTACTGGCTCCCTAAATTTCACCTATATAGTTATCAAATACAAAATTATTTACATGTAACAATTTAAGACACAAATAGGCTTTACATGAAAAGTTTAAATGGAGTAGATAATCAAAATCTTATTAATAAAACATGAACAAATGAATAGTACAACAATAGCAATCAGGCAAAAGCCAAGTGTAACAAATGTACAGAAGATGAAAGATGGACTTTTTGCAATATAAATAAAAGGATTTAGACTCTCAAGACAACTGTCTATTCTCTTAAATTATATTTTACAATTGTAAGCCTTCCCCACATATTCTAAATGTAAAAGTACAATGAAACTTTTTTCTTTATCAGAAAAGCTATATTTAGACACTGTTCAGGATTCTTCAGTCAAGTACCTGGGGCATTGTCTTTTAGCAGTGAGTAGTGTATTTTATGCCTTTATAAAAGCAGAATGAAAGTGTGTTTATATGTATTGCACTTTTTATATACAAACAGTAATTTGTGGTCACATTATCTTGTTACCCATTTATTAATATATTATTATTTATTATATCAACAGAAAACTTACATATAACACTACCAACACTATTTCAACATATAAAAGGAAAGAAGGAAGGAAGGAAGGAAGGAAGGAAGGAAGGAAGGAAGGAAGGAAGGAAGGAAGGAAGGAAGGAAGGAAGGAAGGAAGGAAGGAAAAATTATTTTGTAAATGGATCTCAGAAAAAGTCACCATACTATTTGAATGCTTCCATCCTTGGCACCTTGTTAAAATAATTCTAATATTGACAAGCAAATTATTTGTTGTTGCAAATTAATTGTGGATGTATTCTTATGATGTTGTATGTCATTTTTTAGTTAGCACCCTTCTTCTCTCTAACAATCATTCTTGATAGCTTGATAATTACTATGATGCAGCCAAAAAGAATAATTACATCTTTAGCACATACCAATCATTCCAGAATCAAATCAACAATTCTGTTATTTTCAGCCCCAATGTAACATTCAAGGGACAAGTCCAAATAATTCATAAACTGCCTCCAGAAAATGATTGTAAGAAAAAGAAAAGAAAAACAATCCTCTTATTGAATGCTCTTTAAGAGGAACAATATGCACAAAGCATTTTACCCTTTGATTAACTTTATTAAATGTTCATAAGAAATTAATTCACATTATTATAGCAATCTACCACTGGTTAGCAGGACAGGATTTTTATATATATGTAACTAATATTAATTTCATTGAGTTTCTTCAACTTGCTATAAAAAGAGTTACTAGTTTAGGAGTTATCATTCCTCAAAATGTCCAGAACATCAGAATTAGTACTAGCATCTGGATGAGATTAAATCCAATCAAATTAAACTCAAAGAAATAACCAATGTTTGCCAAGAAGCATTCCAAGATAAATCAAGCTGATTTTTAAAATAATGCATTAAAATATTGGTTAAACATAACACAAAAAGTATCTTGCACAAAAAGCACTCTGTGCAAGAAACAGGAAAAAGTGGGTAAAGGAATGCTACAAGAAGGCACCGCAGTCAATATACATGGTCACATCATTCAATCTTTATTCAAGTGTCAGGCCTTTTTAACAGCTGTCACAGTGGATTGAAGACAAAACAAGACTGAACAGTAGCTTATGAGCCACTTGATGTTTTGACTCCAGAAATAAAGCACAGTACTGCAAGGCGAACAGGCTCTGAAGATTTATAGTATCAAATAAGCTCTGTTGCACACCTTCTGTTTCAAGAATGAACCACACTTTGACAGATGATAAACCCCACCATCCTTCCATCAAACTGAAAAATTATCATTACTATCAAAGAAGCCAAGAGTTTTAGACAACTTTAGACAACAAATGCCTAGGGGAATTTTAGAGCATCCTTATTCTTGTCAAATAGGTAGGGATGGGATCCAACAGACTCCAAATGGCTCTGGATTATAGTGCTCAGAATTCTTTTTTATGGGCCATTCTAGTATAGGCTGTATGGACAACATTTGGAAGGTTTCCAAATTCTCCATCCTTTGTGTAAACCCACTTGTTTCCTGAAGAAACAGCATTCTTATATGCTTTTACCTTTAGTACAGAACAAAATGTTAATATGAAGCAGTGATGAGTGGACTGAGCGGCTGTGGCTCATCATTATTCATTGATGCCAGCTGTCCATTTTCTTTCCCACAGATTATCAGATGAATAGTTCCTGATGTTTATTTACAATTATATACAATGATGTTCATTTATAGCCTTCTCAACCAGTTGTCAAAAATATTTCTTCAAATATATAGAATTAAATTGTTTCAGACAAAGAATCTGGAAGACTCTTTCTGTTTATGCTTTTGGAGATTATTTTCATGACGAATACTGTGATATTTCATAGCTCACTGGAGTAAAATTATTTGCTAGAAGGCCTCAAAGGTTCCTTTCAATCCTATGATTATATGATTCCTTGAACATATTAATGGTGTCAAGTTGGCCAAGGAGAGGATCCAGATTAATTTCAGATTTAATAAATTGGATTTCATTCTGCACCTGCATAATAAAGAAAAAATCACATTTATAAAATATTTGGCAGGAACTGAAAATAACAGCAGCAATAGAGAGCAGCTGTTTGTCTGGATTTTAAATCAGGATAATTATTATAAGAAATAACATATCATTTTTACCTAATATATATATATTCATAAAGGATTAATTAATTAAAGGTGATAATTTAGACTCCTATGCAGAATCTTTAGAATTCAACTCTACTTTTTAAAATACATGAGTAGAACACATCTGCTAGGATTAGATTAGGAAAATCTGTTGTGATGGATCCAAATTCCTTTCATAGTTGTTCATTGAATCCTCTAAGGAAAAGTCCTGTTCTGAAATAAATCATTCTGACTCTAAATCCAAAGTGAATGTTCTTACGATTCAGCCTCATGTAAAAATAAGGCTTTATGTTTTGAGCATTATTTAGTTTGAGCAAGAACACAGCTCATTAAAATGCATTTATTGTAATGAGCCAACTCATTAAAATAGCTGCATCTTTTTTCAGACTTAAGCAAGTGACTAAAAAAAAAAGAATAACTGCTTTAATCAGGAGGCTTTTTTTTTTACTACCAGTTGGCCGAACTGGTCCGAACCAGTAGCATATACCACCACTGCATCTGCTCCTTGTCCTTATACAGTAGCCTGAACAGTCACTTTGTGGAACTGTTGTGAATGAATAAAGTTATCTAAGCTTAAAGTCAAGTGCAGGGTTCTGGCCCTGCACTTCTGATTGGCTGTTAATGGCAGGATCGGATTGGTCCGTTCAGGAACATCTGATTGGCCATTAACAGGCCATTCTCATTGGTTAACGGAGCTAGCGCTCCAGTATTGCTATTGGTTGAATAGGTAATAAAGTTGCCTATATAAGGAAGGCTATAGCAGCCCTCCAGTTTGAGCTGTCACCATGTAAATAAAGAGTTTGAAGTTCACTGTTTCTACCGGCTCATCTCCATCATTTGTACCCATGCTCCAGACTTAACACTGGTGACGAGGATGGAATTGGATGACATCAGAGCCAACTAAAGACAACTAAGCACGTGGCTGAAGTGCACAATGGCGGAACCATGTCCGGCGACGTAGTACCACCCGCTCCATTCGATCCAGCTCAAGAGGACTGGGAGTCCTACATGGACTGTTTTCAAATGTTTTTGGAAATGAATAATCTGAAGGATGCCTCAACCGGGAAGAAACAGGCGGTATTCCTAACGCACTGCGGCCCGCCAGTATTCAAAATGGCCAAGGCATTAGCGAAACCGGCTAAAGTGAAGGCCATGGACTGGAACGTCCTTGAACCACGACTAAGGGCCCACTATGCACAGACCGTTCCAACGCTCGTAAGACGACACGAGTTCTATCAAAGAAACCAGCGAAAAGGAGAAAGCATCGCCGATTTCATTGCAGACCTCTGAAACTTGGGAGGCCTTTGCGATTTCGCCGACCTGGAAGAGGCCTTGAGAGACCGAGTAGTCCTCGGGCTAGATGCTCTAAACGTACAGAGCAAAATAATGGCAAAGGGCGACATCACCCTTAAAGACGCCATAACTGAAGCTACAGCAGCGGAGGTGACCAAGAAGTCGGCTGCACAACTACGCCGGAATCGTGCTCCAGCACACCAACCGGCCGGTGAAGTTTCACCCAACACAGAAGGGCAGCTGCAGACGGCCCACCATGAGGACCTCTCTTCGTTCTCAGACAGCGACGAAGAAGAAGTCCATTGCCTGCGGTCCGATCGGGACCATTACCCAAAGTTCCAGCAACCGTGCGCTGGCTGCGAGGCCAACCATTACCGCTCCGATTGTAAATTCCGCGACGCACTCTGCCACGAGTGCGGGAAACGAGGCCACATCGGATGGGTCTGCAGAAGTCTCCTCAGACCCAGCCAGCCATCGAATGGTACCAATCTCCGCCAATCGACAGGGAATCGCCCTGTAAGGCGAGAACCAGTAAACCACTTCTACAGAAACCGACCCGTGAATCGCCTAGCGAGATGGGAAGAGGCCCACCAAACACTCACTATCGGCCATGCCTCTTCACTAGACGCTAAGAAAATTCAGGTCAACGTGGACATTGAAAACCAGCCTTGCCAAATGGAAGTTGACTCGGGTTCGTCTCTTTCAATGGTCTCATGGAAGACCCTCAAGCAACTCATCCCCACTATCCGGCGCCAAAACCTTCAATTCCAAAGGCTCGTGTTAAAAGACTACTAGGGGAACCGGATTCCAGTCATAGGATCCAGTCGAGTCCGGGTTGCATTCAAGAACCGCATGGCATACTTACCCCTGATGGTGATCGACAAGGACCGGCCTAGCCTGTTAGGCCTGCAATGGTTCACACCACTCAGCATTGAAGTGGCAGGCATTAACCGAATCAGCGGTAGTGACTGGGAGGAAGACCTCGCCCACGAATTCAGGGATGTCTTCGAGGAAAAGCTAGGCGAGTACAAGGGGACCCCGATATCCTTTAGCCTTAATCCAAAGATAGCTCCCATCCGCCTTAAGCCTCGTCGAGTTCTGTTCGCGTTAAAGCCGAAAATCAACGAACAGCTTGATAAGTTGATAGCCCAGGGAGTTTTAAAACCAACCGACCACTCCCCATGGGAAATGCCAATCGTGACACCAATTAAGCCGGACGGCTCCATTAGAATTTGTGGGGACTACCGAGCCACCCTAAACCACATCCTGCAACAAAACCCATATCCGGTGCCGGTGGTGCAACACCTCCTCCATTCCCTAGGTGGCGGAAAAGTCTTTGCTAAACTAGACTTAGCTCAGGCTTATCAGCAACTGCCGGTTGACGAAAAAACGGTATCGTAACACACCGAGGTGCCTTTAAGTGTACGCGGCTTCAATTCGGAGTCAGTGTAGCCCCAGGGATCTTTCAGAGCCTAATGGAGAGACTACTGCAGGGGATCAAGGGTGTTGTCCCCTATTTTGATGATGTGCTCATTGCTGCCCCCACTCCAAAAATCTTACGGGAGCGTTTAAGACTGGTTTTATGAAAATTCCAGGAAGCAGGCCTGAAAGTTAAAAAAAATAAGTGCAAACTGTGTACAGATCGTGTTGAATTCTTAGGGTACTTAATTGACAGTCAGGGTATCCACCCTACCGACAGCAAATTGAGAGCAATAAAAAACGCGCCCAGACCCCAAAACAAGACCGACCTCCGGGCGTTCTTAGGCTTCATCAATTTCTACAATGTATTCTTGCCGCACAAGGCGACTGTCGCTGAACCCTAACATCGGTTATTAGATAGAAAAGCAATTTGGGTATGGGGTCACAAAGAAGAGCAGGCATTCCGTAATGTGAAAAAACTACTGACTTAGGATGCCGTACTAATTTAGTACAACGAGACTTTGCCGATAAACATCACATGTGATGCATCGCCTTTTGGAGTGGGCGCCATTTTGAGCCATGTATTACCTAACGATAACGAAGCCCCCGTTGCTTACTTCTCAAAAACGCTCTCGAAAACCGAGCGAAATTACAGCCAGATCGATAAAGAAGCTCTGGCCATCGTATCAGCTGTTAAAAGATTCCATGAGTACGTGTACGGCTGGGTTTTCACCATTGTAACTGACCACAAACCATTGCTGGGGATCATCGCTGGGGACAAGCCAACTCCCTACATACTTTCTCCCAGAATGACCCGCTGGTCAGAATTTTTGGCTGCCTACAATTATCAGCTACAATATCGTCTGGGTAAAGCCATTCCCCACGCCGACGCACTGAGCCGAGCACCGCTCCCTGAAACTATCAATGATCCTGCGCCAACGATGACAGCATTGCAGATCGAGACACTCCATACGCCGCCATTAACTGCCCGTGACATCGCGAGAGAAACAAAACGCGACCCCGTCTTGGCACGAGTCCTCACATGGGTGGAACGCGGATGGCCATTGGACCAAGTACCAGATGACTTTGCACCATTCAAAAGTCGTCAAACAGAGTTGTTCTTGCAGAAGGGCTGTGTCATCTGGGGCGATAGAGTCGTTATCCCAGCACGACTCCAACAGGCACTGCTAAGAACCTTGCACGATGGCCACCCTGGCATCATGCGCATGTAGGGCCTCGCACGTAGCTACGCGTGGTGGCCAGGCATCAACAGACAAATCGAATTGTGGGTTAAAACTTGACAAAGATGCCAAGAAGTAAGCAACGCTCCACCAAAGGCAACCTCAACCGAATGGGAGACTCCGCAGGGACCCTGGTCCCGCATCCATCTGGACTTTGCTGGGCCTACCAAAGGCCACACCTTTTTGCTAACCATTGACGCCTACTCAAATTGGCTCGAGATTCACCGAATGAGCAACACAACCACTGAAGTGGTCATCAAAAAACTGGAAAGACTGTTTGCAACCCACGGATTACCAGACGTCCTGGTATCCGACAACGGGCTCCAATTTATCGTGCTGCCTTTTGAACAGTACCTGGCTGACCGCGGTATCCGACATGTGCTCACTTCGCCTGCACACCCTGCGGCCAACGGTAGGGCTGAGCGCATGGTACAATTCGTCAAAAGGACCTTACAAAAGATAGACTGCGACAACATCGACAAGAAAGTCAACCGAATCCTTTTCCTACAGCACATCACACCTCACAGCGTCACCAACAAGACTCCCGCCGAGCTGCTAATGGGATGAAAGCTCCGCTCCCACCTCGATCGGTTACACCCAGCCTACGAACCGGAAAAGCCACTCAGATCCAGCGGCCGATGCCGTACCTTCCAGGTAGGCGATTTAGTATTCGCTAAAAACTTGTTGGGTGATCTGTTGTGGGTGGAAGCAACCGTAATCCGCGTAACCAGCCCAAGTTCATACCTCGTGCAGTGCCCTGATGATAGACTTTGGAAGCGCCACATAGATCAACTACGATCGCGGCTACCATCACGCAATTCCGAAATCTCTTATGACCAAACTGAGGGGGAGGGGAGATACAGAGGAAAACAAATTGCAATTAGAGGAAAATATTTTTGAAGAGACTGATAATGGAACTGAAATGCAGGAACAGGAACCAGGGACCGGAGTGAGTTCACCTCAGGGAGTGGCCAGTGATATTGATGATGACGGGAACGCAAACTCAGAACCAGAGGCACCCCTACCATTAAACAACAATCTACCTCAACAGAAGTGCAGCCAACCGCCAGGCACTTTGCGAAAATGGAAAAGACTAATAAAACAACCGTCCTACCTTAAGGACTATGTAACTGCGCCCCGTGGGCAGAAGCCGGGGGAAAGGGGTGTTGTGAATGAATAAAGTTATCTGAGCTTCAAGTCAAGTGCAGGGTTCTGGCCCTACACTTCTGATTGGCTGTTAATGGCAGGATCGGATTGGTCCATTCAGGAACATCTGATTGGCCATTAACAGGCCATTCTCATTGGTTAACGGAGCTAGCGCTCCAGTATTGCTATTGGTTGAATAGTTAATAAAGTTGCCTATATAAGGAAGGCTATAGCAGCCCTCCAGTTTGAGCTGTCACCATGTAAATAAAGAGTTTGAAGTTCACTGTTTCTACCGGCTCGTCTCCATCATTCGCACCCATGCTCCAGACTTAACAGGAACTATGGTTTTTTTTCTTAGCAGTTCCTTGATTAGGATATTGGGGTGCTTTTTTGGTTTGATTAATCTCTGTTAATCTCTGCATGTTTGGTTGTAGACTACTAGAGAGGACATACTCTGCTCTTTTTGTTTTCTTCTTAGTTTTCTTAATTGTCTTGTTTGAATGGTATATAAATATGATTAATCTCTTTGGATCTATTCATGCCTGATTTGTCTGAATGCCAAGCTCCCAGGAATTCCCAGCTTTTGGGGATTTATCCTGGGCTAGGCTGTTCACAATTTCCCAGTTAAAACTATGGTTGAGTCTGTCCATGTGTTCTGAGATGAAGGATCAGAAGCAGTTAGAAGACACAATGAAAACTTCTTAAATCGGAAGCTAAGCCCACAGCCACTGGAACTGATGATATTACCTAGCTGGGTAATATAACACCTGCAAGCAAACAACCAAACTCAGAGAGCACCAAGGCCTCCTCATTTAGTAGTTATTGTAATCTACACAGCTGGGGGCAGCTTGGAAAATTGTAACTGTTTTATAGTTATTAATCATAGGGTTGGACCTGCAGAAGTGTCTGTTGAGTTGCCCTCATCTAATTATGTATAAAATCTAGTTTATGAACCTTCTCATCGGCAATATTTTATTATGGTTATAATCATGATATAAAAGCTAGAATGAGCTTATAAATTAACATAGCCTTGATAATATCTGTGCACAGATGGTCTCTGCATGGAATGACTAAAAATGAATTAAACAACTGCACATTTTTTCTTGCACAATCAATTAATTCCTTGGTCATTTTAGCAAATGGGGGAGGTAGCTAAGGGTGTCTATAACATGCCACAATTAATATATTTCCATCATATCATTGCACAAATAGCATGATTATGTGAGTGCATCAGGGCACCTGATACAAGTACTAAATTACATCACTGATGCGACCACTTCATGATGTGCCCAACATTTGCTCCCTTAGGTAGACTAGAATGGGCAGCACCAATTAGGAAGCTTGGCTAAAAATAATTTTAAAAACCTCTATGTATAAAAGATATGTACATGCAAACATGGTTCTATTCAAAATAGTATTTTTGATTTTAAAAAGTAGAGTGCACACATTAGAAATAATACCTGTACACCATAAATGATGAAACATGAGCAGTGTTTCGTGATTTTTAAACCTAGTTTATTTTATTTTTTGCCCAATAATAGAGTGGCTTTACCCACTGTAACTGATTTTATCAATGGTGGTTGTGGTGAGAAATACACTTGCCCAACTATGGGTAGCATCCCACTGTGATCTTTTTTGAGTGACTGTCACTCACACTTTGAAAATAATCTGTCTTAAATACTACACAGTATCAATATGACACTATCATTGAACAGGGGCTGGGAGTTGCTAGTGGTTCAACTGCAGACTACTATCTAATACAAGTGCCAGGAATTACAAGTGGCCATTACTGAAAGATCTAGACTGACATTGGGTCAGTTGTCTTTTGGACACAATGTCTTTGAAACCCTTAATAATTTAAGGCACAATATCTGTGTTATGTATTAGATTACTCTTCTTGATGGATGAAGATGCCTGTGATATTTTATGGTTACTCAATAGTTTTGGGATGTCTGTGAAGGTTGCAGCTCTCCTGGGAATAAGTTCTTCTTGAAGGAACTAATGCAGCAACCCAAGTAATCCCCTTTTTTGGCATGAACCTGCCTTTGAGAGTGGAATTCTTGAGTAAATGCCTTAAAGGGGTACTTTCATGAAAAGGATGCTTCAGATATGGAAATGTAAACACATAGTTTTGATAAAGGATACTTTATTAAGAAAAGTATTAAGTTCACTTAATAAAATATATAGATGGGATAATCATTATGATTTGGCTAAATGGCATTTTTGAGAGAGTACCATCTTTATACCCTAAAATATTGACGGAACCTCAATAGATGAGATAGAGCAAAAAATAGGAAACAAATTACCACAAGTCCTTTGGTATATCAACTCATATCTCTCTGGGCAATAGAAATGTTAGAGATTCAGCAACATGGCCTTAAGCTATTTTTGCAAATTTAATATTTTACTGGAACAATCTCATAAATGTATATAATATTATAGCAATTATGACCTGGAAATCTACCATATAGCTTAAATTAGGGCTTGTAAAAAGGTAAGGCATTGCCTGATTTATACCCCTCCCTGGAAGTGTGCATACCTTCCTGGGAAGGCACTTGGAAGTTTTGAAGACAGCTGGGATATCATGGCCTGTCTCCATCTTTTTAGAGGGCCAGGAACTTAAATTATGCCTTATGTTTGGGTATATGAGTTAAAACATTAATTTGGCTCATCACATATTTATTCCTACATATATGTGATATTGCTAGCACAACATCAATGGCAACTCAATTCATTTTCTCTTTCTCTTTCTCATACTTGATTTCACACTTTATCTTGCTTGAAAAACAGCCAGTGAATTGCTCTCAGAACTTATTCTGATAACAATCCGATGAGTTAGTGGAATGGGTCATTGTGAAAAAAAAAAACAGTTACAATAGAAGGAAGGGACAGTTACATATTTCCCAGTCATCTGCCTATCAACTTTAGCACCTGTCCCTTCAATGTAATTCAGCCTTCCTGATGAAAGATGTTCAGAGAAACAGATGCTTAGCTACGGTGGAACTTAAACCATTGATATTAACTCTAGGTAATTTGTAGTCATCATAAGAATAAATTATTCAGTCCTATTGCGCATTGATAATCTTATGTGTAGTGATTGCATGTATTATTCTGCATTATGTTTATTTTATCTGTGAATATGTTTGAATGCCTTTGATTATATGCTTGATTTTAAAAAAATTGAAAAGCTAATAAAAATGAAAGAAATTTTCCAAGCATCATTTTTTTTTCATTCTTCTAAAACAAAATTTCTAACTTTAGTTGTCTGATGGGAAATAATATCTGCTTATACTTGACTTTTATCACTGGATTTGTTTTTCCCAGAATAATGTCCTAATTTTTATAATAATTATTATATATCTCTCCTTAAAGTACACAAACTGTCAGACATAATGCACAGAATATTGTTACAATAGAAATATACATAGTCCTTTTATTTTATTTTATTTATTTTATTTAGTTTGTCAATTGCTTACAAGATAATAGGTATAAGTAAAAACCTAGTTATGAATACATGGATACATATAAGAAAAATAAAAGAAACAATAGGATAGGGACGGTAGACATGTTGGTGTGCTTATGCATGCCCCCTACAGACCTCTTAGGAAAGGGGTGAGGTCAATAGTAGAAAGTCTAAGGTTAAAGTTTTTGGGGTTTGGGGAAGAAACCACAGAGTCAGGTAGAGTATTCCAGACACTGACCACTCTGTTGCTGAAATCGTATTTCCTGCAATCAAGTTTGGTGCGATTAACCTTGAGTTTGTATCTATTGTTTGCTCTTGTATTGTTATGGTTGAAGCTGAAGTATTCATTGACAGGTAGGATATTGCAATGTATGATTTTATATACTGTACTTAGATTGGGCCGAAGGCAGTGAAGATCTAGGTTTTCTAGGTCTAGAATTTCAAGTCTGGTGGCATAAGGTATTCTGCAACGAGTAGAGGAGTGGAGAACTCTTCTTGTGAAATATTTCTGGACTTTCTCAATTGTGTTAATATCAGATACATAATGTGGGGTCCAGACTGATGAACTGTATTCGACTATTGGTCTAGCAAATGTTTTGTATGCTCTAGTTAGTAGTGTAATATTACCAGAGAAAAAGCTACGTAAGATTAGCTTAACAACTCTTAATGCCTTTTTGGCTATGTAGTTACAGTGGGCTCTAGCACTTAGATCATAAGAGATAAGTACTCCAAGGTCCTTGACAGAGTTTGGATCATCAACAAGGTCTTGACTATTCAACCTGTATTTTATTTTCTTATTTTTTTTTGCCAACATGTAAGACAGAGCATTTGTTTGTTGAGATTTGAAGTTGCCATTTGTTTGACAATTCTGATACATAGTCGAGGTCTTTTTGAAGGGTAGCAGTATTGTCTGTGGTGTTGAATAGCTTTACATCATCAGCGAAGAGGATGCAGTTGCTCTTAATATGATTGCAGAGGTCATTTATGTAGAGTATGAAGAGAGTTGGTCCTAGAACACTGCCTTGGGGGACACCACTGTCGACAGGTACAGAATTTGATAGAATATTCCCAATTTTGACCATTTGTTGTCTGTTTGACAGGAATGCTTCTATCCAGTTATGCAGGTTCGGGGGCCATAGAAGGAGCATTCACGTCGCGGTCCCTGTCAGGTACATGTTTACCTGCGAATCCTTCTACCACGCTACACCAACCTATCACCAACCTATCACCAACCTATCACCCCATGTGCCAGAGCCTGTGTTCTACAGTGGCTGGGAAAAGTGTAGTGACACGAGAGAAGAAGAAGAAGTTATGCAGGTGTCTGGAGATACCATAAGATTTTAGTTTTAGGAGTAGTTTGTCGTGTACCACTGAATCACAGGCTTTACAGAAGTCTATGCAGATTGCGTCTATTGCTTTGCCCTGATCGAGTTGTGTAATCCATATGTTTTTGCAGTGTAAGAGTTGCAGATTGCAGGACAGTTTTTTTCTGAAACCAAATTGTTTATTAGAGAGTAGATTGTCTTGTTTATGTGTATACTATGTGTATACTATGTGTACTTTTAAGTAAAACCTAGATTAGATATGTATTCTTTAATCAGAACATAATGAATAATAATCTTATGGTTATAATCAATGGTGGGATTCAATTTTTTTTTTACTACTGGTTCTGTGGGCATGGCTTGGTGGACATGGCAGGGGAAGGATACTGTAAAATCTCCAGTCAGAGGTGGTATTTGCTGGTTCTCCAAACTACTCAAAATTTCTACTATCGGTTCTCCAGAACTGGTGAGAACCTGCTGAATACCACCACTGGTTATAATGCTAATTCATAAGAAAGCAAATATTACTTAACTTATCTCTGATTTCATGTAGCTTGATTTCAGAGTTGTTCATAAAAAAAATGAAGTATGAGAGCTGACTGGAGAATAGGTTCTCACAATTAAACCACAGCAATCAACAGGAAATACAATTTTAAGATTGTTGTGACATTTCATCAGCTATTCAGAGCCAACAGTATATTTAAACAACATGAAGTGACCACTCAATCAGCAGGCCAAGGCAGCCAAATCTTTATTCTCCAATTTTTATTTAATTATCTGCTCAAATAAAGTACTTACTGCATTTATTTCTAACTGGCTCTCTGGAGCTGTTTGCTGCCCTAATTAACTAGTCTGTTTGTTGGAAAAGCAGAAAATGCAGTTTCTGATATTGCCTCCTCTTAACAATCTTGATTCCCTCATATAGTTCCCATTTTTCCATATCTCATACACATTCATTGAGCATTCCAGCTGCAGCAACTTTCTTTATCTTTACCTGCCCCACAAAAAAGGAATAAACAAGAAACTCAGCATTTTTCTTCATAAGTAGAAAACTCAGTTAACTAGGAACAAAGAGGAATATACATGTCCTGGGATAATGTTGCAGGATCCAATCTGGTTCTGTCACTGAAACCATAGCTTTAGTCTTCTAAGGTTTCAGACTTGTGCTGGAGGCCATTTTCAGGGAACTTCTTTCTAGCTGAGCGTGTGCTTTGGGCTATTCTGTATGTGATATTCATATGGTGCCTGTTGACTAATTAACTAGAATTAGTACTAAGTACTTAAATGGGATCATCCAAAAAATTCTAGGGCTATGAGCCTAGCGTGGAAACTTAAAAAAATTGCTGGGAAGATTAGTCAAATTTCATAAAATAAAAAAATGTATCCCTACATAAATAGCACAGATTTCAAAATGCTACACCAAGCATGGGATGGTTCTTGAATCAATGGAAACTATGGATCCTTTTGGTATGCATGGTGTTCTGAGGGTTATTGTGATTTATTGTCAGCTGCTTATCTTCACTTTCTCTGAAGCTCACTGGCAACTGATGGGGGGGGCATTTTGAGGGGAGGAAGAGTGCTGGAGGTAGGAAAAACTGCTATGGGATATTGGGGAGTATGGACAATGACAGGAACCAGAGGTGCCAAACTCAGCCATCCTCCTGCCTTCAAGGGCACCGGCCCTGGGAAAGAAATTTATAGTGGTGCCTGAGGCACCAGGTTCCCAAAACATTGGAACAAGATCTGATTGGACTATTCTTCCAGGGGGGAGGGTTTTGGATATTGGGGATTGCTTTCAATATATGATTTTGCCGCAGTTTTTTCTTCAGAGCTTGTCTCGCTCACATTGCACTCAGGATTTCTAATAAAAGTACCTTTTCTGTAACATCTATGGAGTCAAGGGTTGTTCTTTCCTAGGGAACAAGCTGTGGCTGGTCTGACACCTATACTCGGCACAGAAAATTGCTGCAGTTATCACTTGCCAAGGCCTTGCTCTGAAAAACTTTATAATGACATTTATATATGGAAGGTTTGCTGGCAGGAAATTGGCAGAGATTCTACCTTTCTTTAGTAGCAGGATTTTATTCTTTCACAGGAAATGAGTCCTCCTGTGCTACTCCAACTGAGACCTGAAGAACAAATCCTTTTTAAATGAGAAATCAAATTGAAATTTACAGATAGTCTTCAGCTTACAGCTCTTCATTTGGTGGATGTTCAACATTAGAATAGCATTGAAACAATGACTTACAGCGGGTCCTCACACTTGTGATCCTCACAGCATCCGCATGGTCATGTGATCAGAATTCAGGCCCTTGGCAACCAGCATCCATTTATAACAACTGTACAGTCATGGAGTCTTATGTTCACCATTTACAAGTTCCCAGATGGTTTCCAACCAGCAAAGTCAGTGGGGGAAGCTGGATTTGCTTAACAACCACATGATTCACTTAACAACTGCAATGATGCACTTAATGACAGTGAACACTTGGCATAAAAGATTGCAAAATTTGGCTGTGTACCTGAACTTAGCCATAAACAATAGGGATCTGAAGAATTGTGACAAAATTATCACAGTCCTTTGATTTCTGTTTTATATCAGTCATTGCTACTACACTATTTTCAACATTAGAAGTAGAATAGTAGAATTCTTTATTGGCCAAGTGTGATTGGATACAAAAGGAATTTGTCTTGGTGCAAATACTCTCAGTATACATAAAAGAAAAGAAAATATTGAACAGGCATGTTAAAAAGAGTGTTCATTTAATTGGGAGAATGAAAGAAATACATGAACTGGTATCATTGGAGAACTTAAAAGAAGGACCAAAGGGAAGCATGTTGGGAAAAAAATGATTTTGGCTGCAATGAAAAGGTCATCAAGCTTAATTAGCAGGGCTGGTGGTTCAACTTTGAATTATTTAAGCAATATATTTTTGAAAGGCAGCATAAATTGACTAAGCTACAGCAGATGCCTTGATGACTAATGTTCAATATCTACCCAGAACCATATGGGCACTAATGTCCACTAAAAGGATAAGTCAAGGTGGCAGTGCCAGTAGCAGAGTCCAATGCAAATTACTTATGTTATTGAGAAATCAAGAGAACTAGAGGCAAAATACCAAAGACTCCAGATGGAGCAGCAGAATTCTGAAAATCAGCTATGCACAAGTAGTAAACTCAGGAGGATATAAAGAGTTATTAAGCTGCAAAGGATCAGAAATGGAAAGGCAGCCAAAGACCTGCCTGAACTCAAAGGCATATTGTTATGCAAAATAAAACCATGCCCTCTCAAAAGCACAATGGAAACTTTAGGTCATTTCATCATCTGGGGAATGATTAAAAATTTAAATGGAAGTCATGCTGGAAAAAAAACAAGGCCCTTAACCTGCTGCAGATATGATACTATCCAATAACACATAACCTGGTGGCTCAGATGAACATGCTGTATGTTGAATAATAACAGCAAACTATGAGGTGACAGGAAAGTTTTACTGATTTATGATTTGTTTTTAATTTTTATAGCCTGCCTTTCCATTACAAATAATCCTAAAAATAAAATAATTTGATTAAAATTAAAACAATGAATTCATCTTTTGCATTCTTCTAACTGCAGCACAAACATGTCTTGGGTACCATATTTGTGCAATATGCCCTTGTACTATTGCCTTCATCTCCAGCCCACAGAATAATTTTGTCTTGCCGGCGAATCTAAATTTGGATTATTAGAGCTAATTATGTCAGCATCTACTGTGATGGGAGGTGAAATTAATAAAAAATTATCCCCAAGTATATCATATGAGAGGAAAGAACTACAGATTGTCCCTTTAAGAACAAAGCAATGATATGTTGCCATTTTCTGAAGCACCATTTATAATTCTGTTTATATTGTATGTTCATGAATAAAACATATTTGCCATAGGAATGTCTTGGAATTGTTCACAATTCCTGTTGCAAGACTCCTAAATACTATCATGTGTCACCAATAATAGAAAAGCTGATCTATGAATATTGGGACTAAGCATGTGAGTAGAATTCCTCATAATCTCTATGATCCTTGTGTTTTTATGTACTCTCTGAATCTAGTGAGATTCTCTCAACTTCACTTATGATAATGATCATGTCTTTTAACTCTTAATCCATTCTCACAATGTTCTTCAGAGATGAAGAAGGATAGCAAACTCATCCAATGAATACAATTATTTTCAATGCAAGGCATATAAAGATATTGTTTGCCACCCAGACTTAATTGTATTGTGATGGGCAGCTATTGAAAATAAACAAATAAATTAACAAATCATTCTTTGTGTGTTAAACCAAATCCCCCACCCCAAATTTTTTTCTAGGCAAATGCATTAGAATATTCTGGAATATCTATTTAGGGGACTCAGAGGTAGGTCTTGTAATATTAATATTAAAAAGATATATCTTGGCATCCAAGTGTGAAATTGAAAGNGGGGGGGGGGGGGGGGGGGGGGGGGGGGGAGGAGAAGATAAGAGAGAATGTTGACAAGAAGACATTGGCTATTGGTACCTGCCAGCATAGTTTTAACCCCATTAGGCCATATCACCGCTGGGTGTAGAGCAATGGTGGGATTCATTTTGTTTTTACTACCAGTTCTGTGGGCATGGCTTGGTGGGCATGGCAGGAGAATGTGCCTTTTTGATCAATAATTCAAGAATTCTAAAATGTAAGGGTTAATTGGAGGGCAGATAGATATTCTTTTCTGAGCATGGTTTATATAATGAACTAATCTTTGTCTTCCAGCCGCATAGATGGCAGAGCAAGATATAACAGAAATGTGACTCTTGGGTATTTTGTTGTGGAGAAAGGAGCCTGTTCATTGAAACATTACAGCTCTTGTGTATAATAACAGCAATGCCTTTTCACTATTACAATCTGAGTTCAATCCATTAGCAGTAGAGGAATACTGAAGGATTAAAAAGAGTGGTTAACTGTACTACACATATTTCCACTTCAAATCTTTTTAAGAATACAGCCAAAATATATAATGAACTTGAACTAGAGACACAGAGAATAAAATCCAGTTCAGATAAGATCCTTCCTTCCTTCCTTCCTTCCTTCCTTCCTTCCTTCCTTCCTTCCTTCCTTCCTTCCTTCCTTCCTTCCTTCCTTCCTTCCTTCCTTCCTTCCTTCCTTCCTTCCTGTAAGCACACATAACAACTTTTTCCTGTAGGATTCCATGTGAAATATGTTTAAATAAATTTGCTTAGATCATATCCACAGTTTTCAATATTTGGGATAAAGCCATGTGATTTTCATGGATTACAGTCCCAACTTTATAAGTCTTTAAATGTGACTGTGAAAGGTCTGAACCCCTTGATAATTATTTAAGAAAGTGAGAGTTATTCAGATCAAGTGCCCCAGGAGAATTGTTTTTCCTTTAAGAAAATTTCAGATTAAAGCTGTGAAGGCTTGCAGCAGAAACTATTACTGCAATTCCACAAACATATGAGAGATATCCCCCAGACTGAAGGTCCAAGGGAATATTTAGCAGCTAAAAAAACTACAAAATGCTTAAACTTGTACTCTTGATTAAAGTCAATCTGTTTTCTTTCCTTCCTCATCTTCTCTACAATATACATTAAGAAAAAAGAGAAGGCATGGAATGCTGATCCAAGGTATAATGCCAGGAGGTTTCTTTTGAAAAGAAAACACATTCACTGATTTATCTTTATATTTACTGACATGCAGATTGTACAGGCTGCTTCAACCCTGAGCAGCATACAGCTGCCTCATGTATAACTGGGATTGCAAATAATGCATATTAATTTTTTTAAAAAAGACATGTACTATATATAAATGATAACACAAATCCAGGAGACATATTCAAAAGAACATTCAGTTCCTTTAAAAACCAATTGCTTCTAAAATGTAGCAGGTTGACTGAACTCATGACTGAAATCTGCTATTTACTTCTAAGTATCAAGGACCAGTTTACACTTGGCACTCTGTGAAAGCAAGCATTCCTAAAAGGGAGACCCAACTATGTTGTGTGCATCATTGTAATAGGGCTACCATATCTGGACTGGGAAAATGTGGACACACCCTAGATGGGAGCAAAATTATTGTGATCTATGTTCTGCTAGCCAGCAATTGTCTGCATTTTTATAGTCCAGATTTGGTAGTTCACTTGCAATGAAGACAAGAAAGGTCATAAAATGGGGCAAATTTCACTTAACAAATGTCTCACTTAACAACAGAAATTTTGGGTTCAATTGTGGTTATAATTTGAGGATTATCTGTAAAATGAGAAACTAGGATTCCATCCATACTATCAACATGCTGGTTTTAACTATGATATGGCTAAATCATTTCAAAATAGCAATTTAATACCCGAGTGAAGGCTAGCCAAGGCTTTGCTTTGAAGACGATCACATGAAAAGTGCAAGTAAATTTAATGTGTTGTTTTAACTGACTCAGATCAGAAAACATTGCTTCATTTTCTTTCTAAACAATGCAATTGGTTCTGTGTCTATATCCACTCACCTACATGGAGTTCATGTCTTTACAATTTGGGTTAGGAATATTCTTCTGTCCATCTCAAACTAAGCCGGTAATGCTTGATCTTCTTAGAGAGATACAGAAAAGGAATGCCAAATTTATTCTGGATTTTAAATGACCATAGTAAAAGAATGTATCAGTGGAATCTTGCTTGCAGAGTGTTGTGAATGAATAAATGTGTTAATAAAGTTATCAAGAGCTTGAAGTCAAGTGCAGGGTTCTGGCCCTGCACTTCTGATTGGCCGTTAATGGTGACATCAGATTGGTCCATTCAGGTGAATCTGATTGGCCATTAATGAGCCTCTCCCATTGGTTAACGGAGCTAGCGCTTAATAAGTTAATAAGTTGCCTATATAAGGAGGCCCGTTGCAGCCATTGAGCTGAGCTGTCACACCATGTTAATAAAGAGTTTTGAAGTTCACTATTTCACCGGCTCGTCTCCATTCTTCACGCCCACGCTCAGTACTTAATACAGAGAAAAACTGTTGCTTTAAATTTGATTACTGGGAAGAAACTTCAATTAGAATTTATAATAGTGGCTTTTTTTCATCTTGATTTTGATGATTGAGACAAAAGGCTAATCCCAAATGATTTCAAGAATCATGGTTCACTTAGGGATTTTCTTTGTAAATACCTGCTCCAGAGGACAAAAACTATGGAATCAATGTAAACTCAATTTGAGACAAAATGTATTAATATTTTAAAAAAAATATTATTTAAAGAGGGAGCTCAGTTATTATGTACTGAGCTCTAGTCTTACATGCTGCTCTTTTCCTACTCTAGTATATCTACAAAGAGTTCATTGTTATTGTCTAATGTACATTTCCTTGAACATTAGAATGATAGCTTTATCAATCATTAACAGTGCCTTGAACTTTTATGTTATTATGCAGACAACTTTAAGATGTCAAGCTGTAACAACTACTGCCTCATCTCGCTCTTTCTTTTTATGTGCCGACATTAAATATGTTAAGACCAAAATAAATACCATAAAAATGATATGATTTCTTAGTTATTTCTTATACATAAAAGAGGGAGACATATTCTTTCTTCAAGCAACAAAAAAGAGTACAACTGTTCTCATAGAAGTAAATATACAGTATTTTATCATTCAATTGTAAAGATATCCATATAAGCTATTTTTGTCAACACTCATTAATGCTGTAGTGATTATAAAGCCTGCTCTCATTTATGGAAATTTCCTATAAATTTTTTAGAGCAAATTAAAAGAAATAGCCAAAATTAAGCTGTTATTGATTTACTTTATGAGAATTGTGGTAGAGAAGATGGTTTAATAATAGCAGGCCTCTAGCTGATACACAAATCAATTAAACCATTACAAAAATGCAAAATAATATAAAGACAAACAGAATAATATAAAGACATAATAAGAAATAATGTAAAGAAATAAAGAAATAATATAAAGACAAACAGAAAAGAGGATCATGTGAAACACAGCTGGGAGAAATGTTTTTAAGCTCTTTCTCCAAATTATTTTATCTTAGTGGGAGGGTTCACATAAATCAGCTTGAAATTTAGGAAGATCACAAGGCTGGTTGTTATGAACTAATAAAAGCGCTTAAATAAAGTTTTAACAAAGCTTAAAGAAAAAGCAGGGTTCTAATCCTGCACTTCTGATTGGCCGATAATAGCAATATCGGATTGGTCCGTTCTGGAGAATCTGATTGACTGTTAACGAGCCACTCTCATTGGTTCAAGGATTTAACACTTCCATGTTCTCATTGGCTAATAGGTCAGCAGCCTGCCCTATAAAAGGGCTGCTGCTGCCCTAGGGTTTTGCTCTGTTCAGAATGATTAATAAAGAGTTGAAATTCACTGTTCACTGCCTCGTCTCCATTCCTTGCACCCATGAACAGAACTTAACACTGGTAATGAGTGAAGCCTATTCCATCTGATCATATTGTCTTTTAAAGAGGTCCTATAATAGAATTCACAGGTATTTTACTGCAGCTGTATTCTGTCTTAATTCTTGGTAACAATAGCTTTAACATCCAATGTTATTCAAACATGTTTCCTTCAATAGGAAGCAAAATTTTCTGAAGCAAGCAGGAATTATTCAATTGAATAATTGTGACTGTGATGAGTTGGAAGGTGGAACCAGGGTTTTTTGTTTTGTTTTGTTAGCTTAGATAAATAATAAATGTGCTGGAAGCAAAGTTTCTGCTTTGTAATTTTTTAATGTTATTTATCAATCAAATTCAAAATGCCTCCAAAAGTGACTCAGGGTGGCACACAACAGTCAAACGAAAATGTAAAAACAACAGATATAAAATAGAAAAAATGCATATTATTACATATTATAGAAACCCACAGTACAAATCATAGGCAATGATCACCTCAACAATAGAGCCATCGAAGCAAGTCTCCAATTGCCAGGGAGTTCTTGGCCTGATAACAACTAGCCAGGTCTTTCTTTTGTGTGGGTTTAACTTGTATGCATCTTTCCACTTGACTTTTTCTTCAGTCTGTCTTTCACCTCCACAAAGATATTTAAATCAATATGTTTACATCAATTGGCAAATGAGAAGGCTCCATCTATTAACACGCAGCAGCTACCACATAAAGAAGCTTTGCTCAACAATTCAAGCCCCACCTTATACAGTATATTAATTCTACAATTTCTTGATTACTTTTTGAAAATACTGAAACATATGTAATGTAACAACACACTTTGAAAAATGGGTATTAGCCTGGCTGCAAAAGTCTGATCTTCTGTGGACAATACAGTAAACAGAGTGTCTACTGCTGGCTTTTGGTCAGAAAATATAGTGTGATGAAGAAATAGTCAGACAAGTGGTGTGACAACCGAATACTGCATTTTTGGACCTGAGAATAAGTTAAAATGGATGAAATAATATTCTCATTGTAAAGCAATAAATCATGTTAAGGACCAAATGGCAAATATGTGCTTTTAAATTATATCCTTAAACAGAAGTACCAAGTAGAATATAAGAGTATATCTCCAGAAAAAAAAAGAAAGAAAGAAGTCCAAAAATTTGTCTCATGAAGGAAAAGCTAAAATAAATAAAAATAAAATTATAAATGCTTGGAAGTCCACTTTTTTTCCCCTTTGTCAACAAATCCTGTGAACCAAATGTAATCCAAATGTTAATATACCACACTAAATAGAAATCCATAATTTGTATGAAATTATATTAACAATTCTTTGATTTCAGCCCAAAATGTGATTGCAGTAGGACAAATCTAGACCATGTTGAATAACAATTCAGCTTCATGATTGGAAATAACAGAATGCTGAATTATCCACAATTTGAGTTAAAGTAATTATATAAATTATAAATCTAACATCAGAACCTTGATAATCTCATACTACAAACTCAGCCTGAATTGAGTGTACAGTAATTGGGGAAAATAAGGTATAATTCCTAGCACTTAGTTAAAATCTTAACACTCATTTATCAAATAAGCAGGTCTATAATAAAATTATTACCTTGTATAGGAAGGAATATCATATCTGTAGTAATAAAATTAAGAGATAGCATTAGGTTTATTTGCAAAAGCTTTGATATACATCTCTAACAAAATAGAAAAAAAGAATCCAATATATGTTTTTTCCAATTTCTTTAAAATCCTCAGTGTTAGGAGATTTCCTCAATTTCATAAACCGAATTGTAATCACAATTTTTGAAGGTTAAAAAGTAAAGTGAGCTTAGCAACCTGAAACTGTGATGGCCATGCTGCTTTCATGGTCTATTTTTTTCTTTAAAAAAAATTCATCCTTTGATGGTAAGAAATTGAAACCATGCAATTTGGCTTAATTTTACTGTTGTTTGATCACTTATGTATGCAATCCAATCAATATGGTAAAAGGAATAGTAATAGGGACTTTGATTTATGTTTAACCACTAGTAGTTAACTAGAATATTTTTCACATTTCCCAATATTCTTCTTAATAATAATTTTTAAAGATAAAATGTAATATTCAGTTGTTAATATTGAGTCAACATCAAGGATGGATATGAGGATGAGTTGGTACTTTAAACAATTTTTTCTTTAGAAGCGTACTTTAAATCTTTTTTTTCCTTTTTCCAAGTATATCTAGTAAGGCATATATTAAATATTTAGACTTTATCATGTACTGATTTCAGACTGATTTGTCAAAGCCCTTTGATAATACAGATTGGGCTGAACTTGTTAAGTACTGCGCATGAGTCGTAATAACTGGAGACAGCTTGGAACAGTGAACTTCAACTCTTTATTTACATCGTGCAAGCAAACAATAACGGTTAACTCTGCCTTATATAGGCACCTTATGCATGATTCGACCAATAATCAACTAGGAATGCTATTTCTAATAACCAATGAAAACCCTTAGTTAAAGACCAATCAGGTTCGTTATAGCTGACCAATCCTGGTCGAGCTGCCTGATAACCAATCAGAAGTGCAGGGCCAGAACCCTGCACTTTACCCCAAGCTTAGACTTTTATTGCATTATTGTATACACAACAGAACTGATTTTAAAAGAATCAAATACTTTAGCCTAATGGCCACTTGATATTGCAGCTGCTATGTAACTGCCATCACCATTAGTCTTAATGTAGTACAATTGAGGGACTTTATGTTGTCTAATGAGGAAAAAGAAATTGTATCAGTGCTGCTAAGTTCAATGATTTTTAAAAAAAATAAAGAAAGAGGGAAGAACAATGTTATATTCTGAATGTCTTGAAAAATTAACTGCTTATACAGATTCATTGACTGCTATGAATCAGACAAGCAAGGAATAGTTACAGTTCAGCCCTGGAAAGCTTGTTTTTGCTACTATTTCTCAAGCTACCAGCAAATGTCAAGTAATATAATTCCAGTCACCTCTAAAGATAATATTCTAAGTACAACCACAATATTTCTTCTATATTTGAGAATATAACCTTGTTGGCAATTTGGGGTTTAGGCTGAATGGCAGCCAAATTTGGTTTTATGGGTTTTTTCCCCATTGCTCCACAGTTCTAATCATCTTTTATTTTTACTTGGCTCTACTATTGCTGCATATAACAATTTTCAGATTTGATTCTACTTTTTCTTTTTCTTAAGAACCACGTGGGACCCCACTTGAAAGTTCCTGGGAAAACTATTATTTTGAAGAATAATAACTAACAGACCTTAGGGAAATTTCTAAAGGCTGGTTGTGACATATATTTTTCATTTGAGGCAAATCGGACAGGTAAAATGTTTGTGTAAGTTCAAGGGAAGCCACACAAAGTTTTGATTAGAGAAATATCTCAAAGGATATTTACCATATGTTTCCAAAGCAATCTGCAATGTATTGGCAGGTACTTAACTTTCTCAGATGCTATTGGGTTCCTGATACTAATTCTTTTGCTTCTCTCCTTACATTGATTTGAAACTGGTTTCTCTTTCTTTCCCTCCTGTCAGAATATGTGTTCAGTAAATGCACACACATATACTCATTTATTTTATAGTTATAATTTATTAGATTTATCATGCATATAGATTAAGCTCTATAATATCAATATATATTTCTCATCTAAAAAGGTGTGTATGTGTGTGTGTGTGTGTGTGTGTGTGTGTATGTGTTTGTGTGTTCTGCATATTCACTCATATAACTTTTTAACATATTGGACTTTCATTCTTATATATGACATAGGGACCATTAAGCAAGGCCTACAATGCAAGTGTGTTCTTTTAACTAAGTAGTGCTTTTATAATTACATTCCACAGCAAATGTGATCCTACAAAATTGGCATTTCATTAAGGAACAACACAATGAAAGCATGACAGGGGGAAATGGCAATGAATAGCATCAATACTGAAAATAGCATGCAGCGGGGAAAACACTTTAAAAAGGAGGAACAGCATTAAATTCCTAGGGAATAGCATGGGAGGGACATGTGTAGTATAATTTTTAGGAAAAAGAGCAAGTTCAGCACATTATATGCTCTGCACAAACTCTTTTCTTTGTGTCTAGCTCTTGACAGTAGAATATAACTGCTATGATATGTACAGAATAACTCTTGAGTAACAAGGATATGCACATGAAAACATTTATGAGAGTAGTTATGAATAATTATTCAGCCACACACAGATACACTAAATTGAGTTAAAGTTTACTTTAAGAAATAGCATAGTCCAATAAATGGTCCAGGTCATATACGTTTAACAGTCCAAAAAATATCCAATTACAAAGTCTTCTTACTGGTTGCCTTTGTCATTTACAGTAAACAAAGATATCAAAGTATTAGCATGGCATAAATACAACAGAGAACCTTAGATAGCAACAGAATGTCAGAGAGAGCAATCTATGATCTCTAGCTCCCTCTTATGGTAATTTGCAATATAATCAACCAATTGGAATATAGTATAAATCAATACAGTGATTTTGTCTTAAAGCTACAAACCTACATTGTTGGTTTTTTATTGCCAACCCAACTAATTGGTGGACAGATTCCTAACATTCTACCCTTTGGGTAGGTCAATATATAATACGTTACATCTTTAAACCATAATTCTCACAATACTCTTTATGCTTAATTGCACCTTGAGTTTTTGTGAAATGATCTGGAATATTATGTTTAGTCATGCAGTATTCTAACTGAATTAATTTATTTTGAACACACTGTTTAACGTTCAAATATCTCAAATCAGTATGTTTAGACCTTGTGTTAACAGCTAAATTAGTAGCCATACTAATTGCAAATTGATTGTCTTCATAAACAATAAACGGATCACATACAGTAATTCCAATATCCTTCAACAATTGTTTATAATATATCAATTCTATACACATTAATGACAAACATGAGAATTCTGCTTCCATAGTGGATAAACTAATATGTTGTTGCCTAATAGAATTCCATCCTGTTAAAGCATTACCCAACCACTATACCTGATGTTGACTGACTTATATCAGTAGCAAAACTTGCATCAGCATATGCAGTTAACACTAATTCATTACTTGGTTCTAAATATAATGAATAATGGATTGTGTGTTTTAAAAAACCTAATTATTTGCTTAGCTGCTTGCCAATGCCTTTGCATTATATCTAGCCAATTGGTTTACACTGTAAGATATATCTGGTCCAGACCAATTACCCAGATATGATACACTACTGATTAAGGATTGATATATTTCCTTATCAAATATAGGACTTTCAATATCACTATGTGTAAATTCCTTATTCATTGGTGTCTTAGCAGATTTACAATGCTCCATGTTATAGCATTTTAATAATTGGCTAATCTTCTTGGCTTGTGAAATTTTAAAACCTTTTTTCATTTTCCACTAATCAAGATCTAAATAATGCTTAATTTCCCCTAAATTTCTAATCCTGAACTTTTTCTGTAATCTATAAATAATATCATTTGCTTCTTGTTCAGTTTTAGTTATTATTGCTATGTCATCTGTAAAAAACAGTAGTAGAGAAATTAAACCATCTTTTTTGCTTCGGAACAAACAAGGATCAGCTATATCAGCTTCAAAACCTATTGAAACTAATTCCTTTACAATACATTTCTTCCATTCGTAACCAGATTGCTTTAGATCATAAAGACTTTTCTTTAATTTCCAATAATCAGTTTTTCCATCATTTTTTAAACCTAATGGCTTTTTCATATAGATGGTATGTATGTATGTAAAGGTGCATGTAGATATGCAGTTTCAACATCTACATAATATTTTACATTTATTCTTAGCTGCCCAAACTAATGCTGCTCTCAATGTATTTGCTCTCAGACTAGGTGCAAACACTTCATCATAGTCCTTATCTGACTGAGCAAATCCTTGAGCAACTAATCTTGCTTTATGGGTAATAGTCCCATCCACACCAGTTTTTATCTTGTACACCCATTTGCAACCTATTGAATGCTCATCTAGTGGTAACTTTACATCCTCATACACTTCTAAACCCTTTAACGATTTTAACTCCCTATTCATAGCTTCCTGACAAGCTACCTGATCCTTTGTAAGATACAGTTTTATTTCATTGAAGTTAGAAGGTCCTGTATTAACCTGAATACAATGCTTGCTTGAAATCTGTCAGGTGGACATCTCTCCCTAGTTGACCTCCTAGGCAACTCAGTACATGTTGTTGGCATGTCCTCTTCCTTTACCTCCCCTAGCAAATCCTCATCTTCTACAGTCATAGAGGGTTCTTCTATTGAGGATTCTTCCATTGAGGATTCCTCCACTCTCTTATCATCATTATTATTATCATCAGGATTATTGGTAAACAAATGAGTCTTAACAACAACACTATCCTGTACCTTATTATATTCCTGTTCAAGCTTTCTCCAGCCAACATGCTCCAGAAATTTAGCACTTGCACTGCAATATACATTAGTAGTACCTGGCTCCCAAAATCTAAATGATCTATGATTAGCTTCATAACCTACAAAATATAATTGTCTTACTCTATGTTGTCTCTTTCGCCTTACTTGCGTGGGAATATGAACCCATGCTGGGGTTCCAAATGCATGTAAATAACTGAGATCTGCCTTTTTTCCATTCCAACGAGTAAATGGTAATTCACCGGTCATTGAATTCACAACGTTATTCAAAACATGGTTAGCACACATTATTGCTTCAACCCAAAGTTTCTCTGATAAACCAGAATCTGAAATCATAGTCCTAGCCATAGCCTGTAATGTTTGTCCTCTACATTCAATATATGAATTATGTTGTGGTCTATAAGGAGCAGAATGCTTATGTTCAATGCCAGCTTTCTGTAACATGGCTTCAAATTTTCTATTGATAAATTCAGTACCATTATCTGTTACTAAGCTAATAACTTTCTGTTTCTTTTTCCTTTCAGCAAATTTTAGCCAGTTTACAAAAGGCTGGTATGTTTCTATCTTAGTTTTCATTAAATAACAGAAACCATATCTGGAAAAATGATCAGTTATACTTAATAAGTAACAGGCTCCACCTAAACTAGGTTTCTTAGGTCCAATAATATCAGCAAAAACAACCTCTAATGGTTCACTGGTTTTGAATCCATTTACCCTATTCGCAGGAGTCATACTTGCCAACATTTTGGAATCCTGAAGAGGTAGATTTTGCGAGGGAGCGAAGCGACCAAGCCCGAGCGCGCTTGCGCGCGAGGGGGGGAGGGTGTGGGAGGGGGGTGAAGACGGAATACGGCGTTTTTGAGGAACGAGTTCCTTGAAATTATCATTTAGTATTCTAATTACTAGCTTATTTTAGGGAATCAACGCACAATGAAGGGAAAATATGACTTCCATTTCATTTTATGGTAGGTTTGCTACAAAATCGGTAGATCAGAAGAGAAAATCGGTAGCCTTTCAAAACCTCTAAAAAGCGGTAGTCTACCGCCCAAAGCGGTAGAGTTGGCAAGTATGAGGAGTTACCTTGATTTTCTCTTGATTGCAAGCATTGCAATTTAAATACTTTGTACAAGGTTTTAATTTTATACCATTGAATAATTCAACAATATTCTTTAGCATTTTGAAATTTATATGTCCCATACATCTATGGAGCAGATGAATACATTCATCATGAGCCTTTTTATTCTCACAAACTAAATTATCATTAATTAATGGATTATCATGTAAAATGAACAAACCATTACCCAATCTTGTAGTAACGCTTTTACCCTGTTTTTCAATTAAACATTTATCTCCCTGAAAGGTTACAACAAATCCTGCTTTTACCATTGCTCTTACAGATAGCAAGTTAAATATCAGTCTAGGTACATATAATATCGGTAAACCTTCATTAATACATGAACAATATGCCGTACCTTCTTGAGATGCTTTCAATTTCCAACCATTAGCTAATGATACATGCTGTTTACTCCTTGTCATGTTAACAAACCTCTCTTTACTTTTAGTTATACACTGCGATGCTCCACTGTCAACTACCCATATATCATGGTTTACAGATGTAATTGTACTTGATATGGCTAAACTAACATCTTTATAAGCTCTCTGTATATTAATAGCTTTCTGTTTCTTACCCTTTTTACAGTATCTGGCTATATGACCTTTAGCCCCACAAGAAAAACATTTCCTAACAATATAGGCATATATTGTTTGTAAGACCTCTTTTTTATCCTTATTTTATGCCATATACACACACCTAATCCTTACATATATCTATGTATCACTACTATGGATTTATCGTATCCTCTTTTGCCTTTTAGTGTGAAGTCTATCTTTGGTCTATCCATTTGTACCAGCAGTTCCAGCTGTTGTAGTATATTGAAATGTCTTTATTTTTTAATGCCAAAGTTAATTTGTCCATTTCTGCACAACTTGAAATTTTTTGAATGATCATCTCCTCTGATGGAACATGAGGCTGCTTCCAACATTGTGCAAAAGCCAACCTGGCCACTGTCAAAATGTGCATTATTATATATTTCACTTTTTTTATATTTGTTTTTCAAAGATCCCTAACAGAAAGGATTCTGCTTTGAATTCAATCTGTTCTCTTGTCATTTCTTCCAGCCAATTTCTAATTTTCTGCCAATATTTTTGAGTTTCTGTACAGGACTACCACATATGGAAAAAAGTTCCCTCTTTTTTTTTTTTTTTGCATTTCCAGAAATTCGGACTCATACTGGGGTGCATCTTCACTAATCTCGAAGGAGGAAGGTGCCATCTATAAAACATTTTATAGGCGCTTTCTTTGTATGCTACCGATTTTGTAATTTTATTATTTCTACCCCAGACCTTTTCCCATTCTGTTATGGTGATGTTATGTCCTATATTCCTACTCCAGACAATCATGTTCCCTTTTACAATTTCTTCTTCTAATTCTAATTCTACTTCTAATAAATAATTATAAAATTTTGTTATATTTATTTTGCCTGATCCTAATAAAATTTTATCTAATTGCTGGAGTTTATTGTTAATTCCAAATTCTTTCTTGTCCTGTTTATATCTACTTTGAATTTGAAGATATGCCCACTGATCAATTTTTAGTCCCTGCTCTTGAAGTTCTTGTTGCGATTTCAAATTTCCTTGTGTATCCAATAGGTCCTTATATTTAATCATTTTAGTGATATCCAGATTATTTGGGTGAATCATCACCTCCATTGTTGAAATCCAAACCCTGCTCTTCATATTATCATTAGAAGCATTACTAATGCGAATTAGACAGAACCCAGACATCAAAGGATTAAAGGTTAAGAAAGAAGAATATAAGTTGCAAGCGTTTGCAGATGATATGGTTTTTTTCATTGAGGAACCAATAGAAAGAGGACAAAAATTGATGAACGAATTAGAACAATTTGGAGCAGTAGCAGGACTTAAAATTAATAGGAAGAAAACAAAATTAATGACTAAAATTTTAACAGAAAAACAGAAAATAGAACTAGAAGAAGTTATGGGAATACAAGTGATAAAGAAAGTTAAATACTTAGGAATATGGTTGACAGCACATTGTAAGACACTTAAGGTAAATAATTATGATAAATTGATGCAACGGGTAAAGAAGAATTTAGAAACATGGGGCAAGCTGCAACTTTTATTATTAGGCAGGATTGCTGCTATTAAAATGAGTATTCTTCCAAAATTCCTATATATATTTCAGACGATCTCAATCAAAGTACACATTTTTTTTTGAAGAACTTAATAAAATAACTGTAAAATTTATCTGGCAAGGGAAAAAACCTAGAATAAATTTAAAGGCAATGCAGGATATGAAGAGCAGGGGAGGGCTGGCACTTCCAAATTGGGAGTTGTATTATAGTGCAGCCTCTTTAGTATGGTTGAAGGAATGGGTGAATTTAACCAATAAGAGAATATTATTCTTAGAAGGCCATGACTTGCAAAGGGGATGGCATGCTTTTTTATGGGATGTAGGGAAAACTAGCCAGAAATATTTTCACAAACATCTAATCAGAGTCTCATTATTAACTAGTTGGAAGAAAATACAGAAAAAAACACTAGTTAAAATACCAATTTGGATTTCAACAATGGAGGCGATGATTCACTCAAATAATCTGGATATCACTAAAATGACTAAATATAAGGATCCATTGGATACACAAGGAACTTTGAAATCACAGCAAGAACTTCAAGAGCGGGGACTAAAAATTGATCAGTGGGCATATCTTCAAATTCAAAGTAGATATAAACAGGACAAGAAAGAATTTGGAATTAACAATAAACTCCAGCAATTAGATAAAATTTTATTAGGATCAGGCAAAATAAATATAACAAAATTTTATAATTATTTATTAGAAGTAGAATTAGAAGAAGAAATTGTAAAAGGGAACATGATAGCCTGGAGTAGGAATATAGGGTGTAGCATCACCAAAACAAAATGGGAAAAGGTCTGGGGTAGAAATAATAAAATTACAAAATCGGTAGCATACAAAGAAAACGCCTATAAAATGTTTTATAGATGGCACCTTCCTCCTTCGAGATTAGCGAAGATACACCCCAATATGAATCCGAATTGCTGGCAATGCAAAAAAAAGAGGGAACTTTTTTCCATATGTGGTGGTCCTGTACGGAAGCTCAAAAATATTGGCAAAAAATTAGAAATTGGCTGGAAGAAATGACAAGAGAACAGATCGAATTCAAACCAGAGTCCTTTCTGTTAGGGATCTTTGATAAACAAATATAAAAAAAAGTGAAATATATAATAATGCACATTTTGACAGTGGTTAGATTGGCTTTTGCACAATGTTGGAAGCAGCCTCATGTTCCATCAGAGGAGATGATCATTCAAAAAATTTCAAGTTGTGCAGAAATGGACAAATTAACTTTGGCATTAAAAAATAAAGACACTTCAATATACTACAACAGCTGGAACTGCTGGTACAAATGGCTAATGCCTTTTTTTACTGCAACAGAGAAGTCAATGCTTCTTTTTCTTTTCTTTTCTCTACCTTTCCTCACTTCTTTTTCCCCTTTCCCTTCCTTCCTCATCGCTCTTTTATTTATTTTTATATTTTGTATTTTACAATACTTAATAACTTAATAAAACTGTTTGAAAAGAAAAAGGGATGCTACATGCCTGCTCCATATTTTATCCTTCGCACCAGCATTGGCCTTAAACCTTAGCAAACGGTCAAACAGGTAGTCCTTGTCTTAAGTTGGACCAGAATTTCCATTGCTAAGCAAATCAGCTGTTCAGTGAGTCTCATCCAATTTTATGAGCTTTTTCCCATGGTTGTTAGTGAAGCACTGCAGTTTGTTATGTGAATCACATAATCTTTAAATGAATAAAGCTTCCTCCATTGACTGCTTGCTATAAGTGAGCTGGAAAAATTGTAAATGGTGATCACATGAATCCTGAGACATTACAACTTTTGCAAATATATGCCAGTTGCTAAGCACCTAAATTTTGATAACACAACTGTGGGATACTTCAAAAGTTGTAAGTGCAAGGACCAGTGCAATTATAACTTTGAACAGGTGCTGAATGAATGCTATGGATCAAGGATCACTTGTATTACAAGAGGAGGATGGGAAGAATAGGTAGGATGATGTTTCCTAACATTGCTTTCTAGCATCCTCTCCTGTAGTGAAGGCTTTTTCTCTGAAAAACCAAACATGCTTTTTTCAACTGGCCTTTGCTTTTCCTTGAAGATGTTTCTCTTCTTATCCAAGAAGCTTCTTCTGACTGAGAAGTTTCTTAGATGAGAAGCAAAATGTCTTCAAGGAAAAACAAAGGCCAGTTGCCTTTTGAACAATTCTTTGGAACTACCATGACCTGGATGACTGAGAATCTCTGTAAACATTCACTTTTCCGCTCAATTAAATCTTACATGTTCATTATTGAAATTTCAGGAGTGAGGGTTTTTCAGGACCACAAAAGGAAAGGAGATTCTGACCAAATGGGGTGCCACATTTTAATCAGTGACATTTTATTTTTCAAAATGTGTTTTCCTTTTTCCACACTTGCACACGCAACTGGCAAAATGGCTTAGGGTTAATGGTGGATGGTTCAACTTATTTTCAGTCCATTTTTCACTTCACATGTTTTGTGCTGTGTTATTTCTGCATTGATGCAGAGGTTTTAAAATTGATACCATCTTATATTTAATTAGATTCATGAAAATACTTTCAAAGCACATTTCCCCTCACAACAGATATCATCTTAACAGATATTCATAATTAAATGTGTATGAAAATGAGGAATGTTGGTTGGCAAACCAATATATCTGTAGTCAAGTGGTTATGTGAGCATTGGATACCAAAATACACTTGGGATCCTAGTGATTTCAAAGAATACAGAAAACATTTTTTAAAATCATTTATAGATACATCTTGTTTAGAATCCTTTCAGAATAATCCATAGATACTTCTGGGAAATTCAGAAATAAAAGAGTAAAAGTAATAGTCCATTTCCTTTGTTTACATCTAACAAAGGAATTACGCTGAGGTATTTTTCAGATAAAAATTCTATTTTTCATTGCCACAAGAATCAAAATATTCTTATGCCTGTTTTAAATTTATATGCCCCAAAGGCTATTCCTGCATCTTTTGCTGTTACCTTTCCTTTCCATACTCTATTTTCAGATAAAAAGGTTAGATACAAATTGGGAGGAAAGATATTCTGAATGAAAATTTTTCTTCCCACATGAATTTGTTGGCCACCACCTCAAGTAGATTTCTTATTCCAAAGATAGTAGCTTCATAAAATTTTCTTACATTTAATTGTACTTTCTCTGCCTCTTTATAACAATTGCTTCCAAACTTAAAATCCATCAGAAAACCTGCAGATAATATATCTGTATACATGTATGGAAATAAATTGCTATCTGGCTCATATACTTCTTTGGCTTCATTTTTTACTTTTCTCCTCAATCTAGAAAGAAATCAAAAATACATTGTTAGAAAATCTGTCTCTGTCTGATTACATGAATATCTATCTGTTTATCTATTCCTAAACACAGGTTGTCTTCAAATTATATCCACAATTAAGCCCCAAATTTCTGTTGTTAAGTGAATTTTGCCTCATTTTATGACATTTCTTGCCACTGTAATTTAATGAATCACAGCAATTGTTAAGTTAGTAGCATGGTTGTAAAGTGAATCTGGCTTCTCCATTGGCTTTGCTTGTCAGAAGACCACAAAAGGGGATCACACGCCCCATTGGATACTGCAATCATCATAAATATGAGTCAGTTGCCAAGCACCTGAATTTTGATCACACAACCATGGGAATGCTGCATTGGTTGTGTTAAAAATGGTCATGTCACTTTTTTCATTGTTGTAATAACTTCAAATGGTCACTAAATGAACTGTTATAAGTCGAGGACTACAGGTATTGTACTGATGAAGAACATTTTTTACTTGTGCATTATATTCCATGGAAAGCAAGGCACAATACACATTTTGTGGGAAATGTTGGGCCTCGATTATAAATGCCTGCATTTCAAACCCATAGTTTTGATACCATAGAGCTGAACCTCTTATAAGCTATCTCTATCTGCCATCTATATATAACCTGTAAAAATATGCCTTCAATCTTCTCGTAGCTCAGATTAAATTATACCATGACAGATTCCATCAAGCTATTCGGGTGGCTCATTGATTGAGAGGCAGTATAAAAAGCTACCAGGGGAGCATAAAGAGCTAATCTAGGATAGAGAAAAATGTATTGTACTTACTTGTCTATAAGTAGCAAAGTGTAGCTTTCCAGGATATCTTTTTTGTAATTTGAAGCAAGAGGCATTTCATCATTTAGCATGATGTTTGAGAGAGCATTGGTACCTTACCATAGAATGATATTATCACAGAGTTGAAAGGCTAATCCAGTTTAACTCTCTGCTTAGAATCTATTAAAGCATTTATGACAGGTGTGCTCATCACATTATGTGCCATCATGCTCCCATTGGCTGACAGCTCATGTCATGGTTGCCTTAGTCAGAACTAAAGACTAGGAGGGTAACTGGTCTGGCACAAGAGAATGCCAAGATTTATTTGAGCATTACACATTAAAGCACAAATTGCCATGTCACCTGAATCTGAACAATTTTGATGCATATCAATAATGGTTTAGAGAAAATAGTCAACTTCAAACTGTAGACAATTTTAGACATAAACAATATTGTAGTTTTTCAAAAGGGAAAACTTTTTGATGGTATTAAAAAAGATGACAGAAATTGGAAAATGGATTGATGTGAGCAAAAAGCATACTGAATCAATTTGGTGTAACAGCTAAGAGAGAGGGATAGAAATCAGAACACTGTCAATTCTAGTTCTGCCCTAGGCACAAAATCAGATGAGTGACCTTAAGCCAGTCACTTTTTGTCAGCCCTTGGAAGAAACAATGGCAAACTGGTTCTGAAAAACCTTGCCAAGAAACTGATGGATTAGTTCAGGTAGTCACCCAAAGTCCAAAACTGATTCAAAGGCACAATATATTTTTGTAAAAGCATATTGTTTTTCAGCATTTAAGTATAAAGAGAGTCACCATATTTTAGCAGTCAGCTTGCGAACCTAGGACCTCCCTTAAGCATAAAAGCCAGCTGGGTAATCTTGGGCCAGTCACTGTCTCTCAGTCCTAATCAATGTCAAGATCTATGACAAGCTGGCTGAAAATGAAACCTTTAGCCACATCATCCATTGATAGCTTCACTGTAAGAACTGGACAAGTATGGTGCACAAATGGATCTTGAAATCACATGTCACAAATGCTAAGAAAAGCAACAATGTTTCAGGGATATGTGCTGTCCAGTTTTCTATCTTTTGTTTTTCCACTGAGCTTTCTATAGATTCAGCATATGTTTAAGTATGACCACTTCAGTTATGATCATATAATTTTAACATTTTAACTGTTTAACACTGTTTTTACTAGTACTACGTTTATGCTGTTTTTCTGTTATTATACTATCTGGGGTTTAACTTAATTCCTGTTGAAAATAATTCCATTCCAAATTAATTTTGGAAATATGTTGGAAGAGAGAAGTGGGGGGGACAGTGAGAGGGAGAGGGAGGAGAAATGGCTTGAGGTAACAGAGAAGTGCCAGACATATATTTCAGTATGTATGTCTTTTCTTCCCCCAATAAAAGCTTACATTTGTGCTATTTTTCATCTGCTCCGGCTAGCTTCAGTTCTACCATCTGTGGGGAATCAAGCTGCTTGATCAACAAACATCAAATTCTATTTCTGGAAAAAACCCCACTATGAATAGAATCTGAATAATCCAAAATAGAAAACTGTGAGTTCTGTGATGCTTTACTTGATTTGATTTTGTGATATTGTGGCTATGCTGCTTTGTTTGTTTTTATGCCATGGAAGACTGATTTTAAAAGGATTCCTACAAATATTTTTATTTCACTACTGAATTTGTTAAATGTGTTCAGGACAATGCCAACCACTGCTTTTTTTTTTTTTTTTACTGATTGCAGTCTTCAATACACAGTTTTTAGCTGATTGGTATACAAAAGTGAGAACAGAGCACATAACTTCTATTTTATTTTCATTGTTCACGTTCATGAGGAAAGGGAAAGGAAAGGACAATATATATATTGATCAGTGATATATTGACCAAGAAGATTTCTGCATTATAAATAGCATTTCTTCCAAGGAAATTATCATAGATGTCAATATGTAGCAGGGTAGGAAAAAGCATCCAAAACAGAGGTGGTATTCATCAGGGTCTGACCAGTTCTGGAGAGCCAGTAGCAGAAATTTTGAGAAGTTTGGAGAACCAACAAATACCACCTCTGACTGGTCCCGCCCCCATCTATTTTCTGCCCCCTGAGTCCCAGCTGATCGGCTGGGTCTTCTTTTGTTGCCCTGCACAGGAGAACAGAGCTGGAAAGCAGGTTAGTAGAATGGGGAGGAAATGGGATTTTGCAGTATCCTTCCCCTTCCATGCCCACCATGCCACACCCACCATGCCTGCCATGCCCACAGAACAGGTAGTAAAAAAAATGGAATCCTAGCACTGTTCCAAAACACTGTTCCTCACTACTTCTTCTCTGAAGGCTTTCCTCAGGCATCTGACCATGAGAATGCACACCCAGATAATGTGTCGGTTGGGATTGACAGGAAAGCAAGCAACCATGAATACACACACACACACACACACACACACACACAGAGGACACACCAAGAGTTCAAAGCAGCTACACCATTAATTCTGAATTATAAGGCTGTGTAATGATTTAAAGAGAAGTCCACTCATGCAGCATGCTTTGCAAGCCACTTCTTTTGAATACTTTGCACAATGCTAATAAATATTGTAAGTACACATATGTGAACATGCTGATTTCAATTCCATACTAGGACAGTACTTTTTAAAAAATCTAATTCAAAATCACACAGACAACTGTATCCCAGCCTTTAGGATAGGGTGGGTAGATGTTGACAGTTTGATTGGGAAGAAGATATTCCAGGTATTGGAACCAACTGGATGTTGCTGTGATGAAGGAAGAACATAGAAGATCATGCACCCAGAATTTGAGATTTGTTGTGTATTGTATAGAGTAATATTGGATATGGCATCAGTATCACAGATACATGAAATAGTCTGCAAGTTTTAGAAATCTCCTAAAAGTCTTCATCACAAAATAATGATTGTAATGGCACTTATAACATTTATGCCTTGACAGTATATTCATCTGTCAATTCCCAAAAAACCACACTGCTTGGATCCTCATATATACTGCACCAATATATTCTAACATCCTAAGCTCTTGGGAGAAACTTCCTGTGTATGAAGGCCAATACTAGCTAAACAACTGGCAGCAGTGACTTCATATTGTTGTCAATAGATGATAATAATAATAATAATAATAATAATAATAATAATAATAATAATAATAACCAAAAAATTTCAGATAATAAACATTGCAAATATCTGGAGAAAGCAGAATAGAAGAGAAAATCCTAAAATATAAAAGTGTGAAAGTAGAACAACTGTGGCAAAAGAAAACAAAGATGGTATTACAGTAATAGGTGCTTTGGATGCAATTTCAAAACATCTGGAACATCACTTGAATACCAAAGATGGATAAAAATGCCAAATCCCATCTAAACATGTGGCTGGTGTGAGAAATCATCATAATTAACACAATAAAACATGAATGACAATAGCTTACAAGAACAGAATATTCAAATCTGCATTTAATTCTAGTTCTCATGGTGAATAGAATAGAATAGAATGGAATAGAATAGAATAGAATAGAATAGAATAGAATAGAATAGAATAGAATAGGACTTCCCGTTCGGCGCTATGTCGGTGCGGATCTGAAGAGTGGATCGCTGCTCTGAAAGATTCCGATTTTCGCTAGTTGGTTTTTTTTTTTTGAGCGTGTCAGACCCCGGAGGGGTAGGCAAAGAAAGGGGAAGACATGGAGGGAAGACATGCCACGATCCAGGAGACTGGAAGAAGAACCCCCTGAAAACCAATGGCAGAAGAGGGAGATCATGACAACCGTGACGATCGGAACCAGAGACGCAGCAGCCCAGACGATTAAAAGAAGTGAAAAGAGGGAAACAGCAGGCTGAGCACTGGAAAGGCTTATTTAAAGAAGATTTCCAGAATATTGTTGCATACTGTAAAGGAAGCTCCAATTTCAGTGGTGTGGTGAAGCGGTGGAACTATTGACAGGAGCACTGACCAAAACAATGGCAGAGATTTATGTTGACTAATGGAATTGTGAAACTTGAGGAGATGAAGGGTGAGATAATAACATTTGCTTTGTGAGTGGAGGAGTGAATTATAGAAACTTACTGTCCGTTTATTTGAGAAGTGGGGAAAGAAAGAAAAAGAAGTGAAAGTGGTTAAGTGGTATAGGAAAATGAAAGGACAGTTAAGAGTGTAAAACTTGGAAAAGAATTTTTGACACATTGAAAGATTGGAAGAAAGGACTGGGGAAAAGAAACTTTAATTTGACAAATATTAATAGACAACTCTGACAATAAAACAAGGAAGATCTATTTAAGGTTTATAAGTGGAACTGTGACTGTAAAAGAACAAAAGAGTAAGAAGAAAATATACACATAGAAGAAACAAAATGGAGAAAGTGACTGTGCAACTTGGAATGAGGACATTTTGAATTAAAAGTTGTTGTAAGACAGTTAGCAAAAAGACTTTGGATGTGACTTAAAAGATATTGGTAAAATATAAACCTGCTTAAGTGACGTTGGTAGAAAACTAACTTGATAGAGGTAAATACATTAGAAATTTGTATATAGAATATTGCTTAATACTGGTTGAACTTTTTGGATTAATTGAATAATTGCTGGAAAGTGATTCTATAAGCATATGAATTAGATGGTCAAAGAATAATCATATAATACTGTTATCCTTATCTTATTGTTTTATTGATAAATTATATTAATCAATTTAGAAAAAAGAAATTAGATTTATTTACTTCAATTAAATATATAATCTTGAGGAAATAGATCAATTCATATATATAGGAATTCAAATACATTAATGAGCTGGGTGCTTTAACTATTTATATTAATTAATTAATTATATAGGTCTGTTGTTTTCTGGTTAAGCATACTTATATCTATTTAATTATATTTATAGTGGATTAACTATATCTATATTGGATTAATACTTCTTAGAATATTTGAGTATTTAAGAAATAGAAATAAGATTTGTCTGGGACTATCTATAATAGAAAATTCTTAATTAACAATATATGTATTAATACATATACTGAATTCAAAGGAGAAGACAATATAATTTTACCAGGGATAGTTGATGGTGGATTGGAGAGAGCTCCTACAAATAGTTAAAATGGCAACAATAACTACAACTGTAAAATCAGGGAAGAAACCTACAACAGGGACATCTTACCTCTGGGATAGAGATTGATTGACACAATGTTACTGGCAGAAAAGACAACTTCTGCCAAAGTTTGCAGACAGTACAGTCAACACTTGCTATGATGCAGGAAATGATGGTAAAAACCCATGAACTGATAGCAAGGAATCACAAAGATATGAAATTAGAAATGAGAATGGAAATAGGAGGAGTGAAGAACGAGATACAAAATCTGGATAGTAAAATTGGAAAGATGCAGGAGACAATGACCAAAAATGAACAAAAATTAAACACAGTAGAGGCAAGAACTGAGGTGGTGGAAAAGTGATTAGAGGAATCTGAACAAAATTGGAAAGTCTTATATTGTGAACTTTGGGATTCTGTGGCACATATAAAATTAGAAAAAGCATCATTTTATTTGAGATTCCAGAATGTTGTTGAAAACAAAAAGGAAAATCTATGTGAAATAATGGCGCACTTGATTGCAACAGCCCTAAAGAAAGACAAACAGGAAATTGAGAATGACATCGATGAGGTCTACAGAGTGTACACACATTACGCCCGAAGGCACAGACTACCCCACATATTACGCCCGAAAGCACAGACTACCCCAGACTACTCTACATCTGATTCGAGAGAAAGATGATACGAGACATGCTATACGGCAAGACCAGAGATGAGCCACTGATATATAAAGATCATGAAGTGGTAACGTTGAAGCAAATACCCAGGAGAGTCAGGGAGCAAAGGGGCTACCAGTTTTTGTCGTCTCAGTTAATTAAGAATGGTATATCATTCAGATGGCTCACCCTGGAAGGGCTCCTAGTAGCATGGCAGGACAAAAAATATAAAATTGACACAATAGAGAAAGCACACCAATTTCATGAACCAGAGGAAGTTTCATGGGACCAGAGGACGAACATGAAAGTGGAGAAAATTTAAATACAAGAAGTCAGGAAGAACAACTCTCCAAGGAGAAAGAACTTGTACCACAGTTAGTAGCTCAGAAACTTAGAGAAGAAGAAGAGGACAACAGACCAAGAACAAGAGAACCCAGAACAAGGAAAGAAATAAAAAATGCTCTACACAGACAGTAACTTGAACAGAAAAATCACCCTATTTTCAGTTAATATTAATGGTTTAAACTCAACATTAAAAAGAAAACAGTCATTTGAAAAACTTAAAAAACAAAATGCAGACATAACTTGTATTCAAGAAATACACATCATAGATAAACAGGCAGACCTTCTAAAGGATACTAATTTGGGGAAAATGTATTGGGCTCTTTCAAATCAAAGAAATTTTTTTGTTCTAGTATATATATAAAAGATTGGCTGCAACACAAACAAGTATATAAGGATGATAAAGGGAGAATGTTATTTATAGAAATAATATTAAACCAGAAAAAGATTTAGTTAGTTACAGTATATGCCCTGAATGTAAATCAAAAAGAATTCTACAATAAACTCCATCACAAAATGATAGAAACTGAATATACAAGTGTATGTATTGTAGGAGATTTTAATGCTGTTTCAGACAAAGACAAAGACTAAGACTATAAAAGCTCCAAATAAATCAATAAAAAAACAAACAAATAAATAAATTGAGACTATTCCCATCTTCTTTTAATAACATGGTGAAGGAATTAAATTTGAAGAATGTGTGGAGAGAACTGTATCCAATTAAAAGCAATGCACTTTCTTTTCCAATCCCCATCACTCTTGGTCCAGAATATATCAGATATGGATGGACCCAGGCTTAATGGAAAACATTGAAAATATAGAGATCTTACCAAATGTATGGGCTGACCATAACCCTATTCAAATTAAGTGGAAAGGAAAGAGAATGATTGGAAGATGGACATTTAATAATAGTATATTAAAAGATAACCAATATATTGAAATGGTGAAAAAAGAGTTGAAAATATTTTTTGAAATAAATAAGAGAGAACATACATCCATTCAAAACCTCTGGGATACAACAAAAGCTTACATGAGAGGTTTAACTATTGGCTATAGTATTAAAAAGAATAAAGAAAAAAAGGCAACAACAAAACGTGTGGAGAGAGAAAATTAAAAATCTAGAACAAGTAGACAAATTGATCCGAATAATCAAAATATTAATAAAGAAATAGATTTGGTAAAACATAAGATAAATTTAAGTATGCAGGAAGACCTGGCTCAAAAAGTCAAATCAGTAAAACAAAATTATGTTGAAAATGCAAATAAGCCAGGGTGATGGTTAGCCCATAAAGTAAAAAAAGAACAAGGAAAAAGAACGATTGTAGCTCTCCAAGACCAAGAAGGGAAAGTAAGTATTCAGGCTAAGGGAAAGAAAGCAATTGCTAAGGACTTTTTTACAAATTTATACAATCAAGAAGTACCAGAAGAACTTATTAATCAATATCTGAAGGAAAAAAAATTTGCTGGAAATTACGGATGAAGAGAAATGTATTTTAAATAATAAAATATCCAGAGAAGAAATTAGAAAGGCAATTGGAGCCCCAAAACCAAATAAAACCCCGGGGCCAGATGGAATTCCATCTGAATTCTATAAGGAGTTTCAAGAGTTATTGCAGGAGTTAATGACAGACTTATATAATGAAGCCTTGGATAGTGCTAATATACCAAAGTCATGGACCGAAACGTATATAGCCCTTATTCACAAAGAGCAATCAGATCCACAAACAATTCAAAATTATAGGCCAATATCACTTTTAAATGTAGATTACAAGATTTTGGCCACAATATTGACAGAAAGATTAGAGAAAATATTAAGCAGGATTATTCATACTGACCAAAATGGGTTTCTACCATACAGACAAATAAAGACAAATACCAGAATAATTATGGATATTTTAGAATTCTATGAAGTACACACAACTAAAACAATGGCACTGATGTTTTTAGACGCCCAGAAGGCTTTTGACAACTTGAATTAGAATTTTCTTATTAAACAATTGACAGGCATGAAATTTGGCAAAAAATTTTTAGGATTCATTAAAACAATATACTGTATAATACCCAAATTGCAAAAATATTAATAAATTGGGAAAATATTGATAATATAAGGATAAATAAGGGTGTAAGACAAGGATGCCCCCTAGCTCCCCTACTTTATATATTAATAGAAGAGACATTATTGGTACAAATCCAACAAAATCAAGAGATCAGGGGATTAAAAGTTAAAAAAGAGGAGTACAAACGTCAAGCATTTGCTGACGATATGGCATTTATAGTGAAAAGTCCCCTGGAAATGACACACACTTTAATTAAAGAAATAGAACAATATGGAAAGGTGGCAGGGCTGAAAATTAATAAAGAAAAAACAAAAGTGATAACAAAAAACTGTACAAATAAACAAAAGGAAGAACTAACAAAGAGATTAGGGATACAGGTGGTAAATAAAGTAAAATATTTGGGGATATGGCTGACAGCTAGGTGCTCGTCAATTAATAAAGATAATTATGATAAATTAACAATTCAAATATTTAAAGATTTAGATAATTGGGATAAACTACCGTGTTTCTCCAACAATACGACCTCCACCAATAGGAAGCCCCACCATGTTTTATTAGCATAAAATCAAATTAAGCCCCTCCCCCCAAATTAAGCCCCATATTAAACATACAAAATGGGGGGGAAAGCGGTGGGGGGCTTGCCGTTAGGAAGTACTTTTGTTGCATGCCCGGATATGGTGCTGCCTGCACTTCATATCGGGAGACCTTCCACCGTTGCTTTCCCTTCTCCTTTGCTGCCCCTTCTCCCTTGCTGCCACAGCGTTTAGAGCAACTCTGCGGCGTTTGGCACAGCCATGCGCGGCTAGTCAGGGCTCCTCCCTGCAACCGGAGCCCTGAGGAGACATTTGGCTTCAGGCGCTCCCGTCTTCCCTTTGCTTTCGAAGGTAAAGTGAATTATTTTACAAAGCCTCCCCTGCCCAGGAGGGCAGCCCAACCACACGTGGGGAGGCTAATTTCCCAGGGCCTCTTCCATTCCTCCCCAACCTCCCTACACTGTGCGCCTCCAACGCGCCGGTCCCTTCAGCCCAGTGAGCTTTTCTAAAGAAAGACCAGGCGGGCGGCTGCAGAGCAGCAGAGGGTCTGAGCCACTCACAGCAGAAACAGCTGCCACCCTTAGCCTGATGTGGGGACAACCAGCGAGTTTAGAGCCCGCCAGCCCATCCTTCTCACCTACACGGCTTGGTTTCCCCTACCAGCGGGTCCTTCTTTCATGCGGAGGGCTGCGGTGGAAGGCGCTCACCCGAGAGGATCTCTCCCTCTCTCTTTCCGCGAGGTCAACGTCTGCACTGCAGAGGAGAGGGCTGCATCCGGTTCCTCCTGCTTGCTGAGAGGTGAGGAAGCCGTGGCTCACCCGGCGAGATTTGGGAACGAGGGGCAGGAGGAGGCAGGCACACACCCACGGCTAACTTTCCCAGCTCTGCCCAGCCCTCACGGCCCTGGTGGGCAGCGAGCGCCACCCCGCCAGACCCTCCGCTCATCCTGCCAGGGCCTCATCAGAGCCTCGTTCCCAAATCTTGCCGGGTGAGCAGCGGCTTCCTCACCTCTCAGCAAGCAGGAGGAACCGGCTGCAGCCCTCTCTTCTGCAATGCAGACGTTGACCTCGCGGGGAGAGAGAGGGAGAGATCATCTCGGGCGAGCGCCTTCCCCCGCAGCCCTCCGCATGAAAGAAGGACCTGCTGGTAGGGGAAACCGAGCCGTGGAGGTGGGAAGGATGGGCTAACAGGCGCTAACCTCGGGCTAAGGGTGGTGGCTGTTTCTGCTGCGAGTGGCTCGGACCCACTGCTGCTCCTCCGCAGCCGCCCACCTGGCCTTTCTTTGAGGTGGAAAGGCTCACTGGGCTGAAGGGACCGGCCCATCAGAGGCGCGCAGTGTAGGGAGGTCAGGGAGGAACGGAAGAGGCCCCAGGAAATTAGCCTCCCCACGTGGGGTTGGGCTGCCCTCTCGGGCAGGGGAGGCTTTGTAAAATAATTCGCTTTACCTTCGAAAGCATAGGGAAGACGGCAGCGCCTGAAGCCAAGTGTCTCCTCGGGGCTCCGGTTGCAAGGAGGAGCCCTGACTGGCCCCACGTGGCTGTGCCAAACACCGCGGCAGCAAGGGAGAAGGCAAAGCAATGGTGGCCCGAACCTGAAGGTCTCCCGAATATCCAAGCTGTCGCCACCCAACCACCCACCCGAGGATGCAAGGGGCGGGAATTAAGTCACCCCCGAAAAGACGTCCTAGCCATTTTTTCGGGAGTCAAAAAAAAATAAGGCCCGGCCTTATTATGTGAAAAACACAGTACAAACATCTCTATTAGGTTGAATTGCAATACCGTGTTTCTCACATAATAAGGCTGGGCCTTATTTTTTTTTGAGCCCCGAAAAAACGGCTAGGCGGTCTTTTCGGGGGGGGGTGACTTAATTCCCCCCCTTGCATCCTCGCCAACAGCCGCTCCTACCAGGTGATCATGGTGAAGCGCAGAGAGCTCCCTACTCCCACCTTTGCTGCAGACACCTTTGGCACCCGCCGCTGTTGCTTTCCCTTCTGCCCATTCCACTTCTGTTTGGAGCTGCTGCTTCCGTGTTTGGAGTTCCGCCGCCATTTGGAGCTCCAAACGCGGAAGTGGCAGCTCCAAACATGATGGTGGGCGATCTTTTTATTTTGGTCCACGTGAAGTTCAGAGTGAGCGAGGGGGAGACTGCGATGCCTCCATCCGAGATGGCAACCTCACTAGTGGATCACAACGTGGCTGGAAGCCCGAATCGGCAGGATACGATGGCGATTTTTTTGGAGCGAGAGGAAAGGGAGAGAAGAGTTGTGAGGCATAATTTGCAGGAGGAAGTGGGTGTATCCCACGGCAGGGAGCCCAAGGAAGA
>BHEV01008961.1:0-17544 GCA_004319985.1 Emydocephalus ijimae | reverse complement strand
CAATGGGAGCGATCGGCGCTCCCGCACTGGCGGTGGACCAGAGGGAGAACTGCTGCTAGTCCTTGAACACAGCACATACCAAAGCTGGATTGTCCTCAGGAGGGATTAAGACTGATCCTGGCCTTCATGCTCCGCAACAACTCTTTGCAGGACCCTTCTATCAAACACCGCATCTGCTGAAGCAAAGGCGTCCAGACAGTAGTGGCAAATGAAAGGAGATGGGGATGACCAGGTGGCTGTTTTGCAGACTTCTTCAATTGAAGCTAGTGTAGCCCAGGCTGCAGTTGTCTCAACGCTGCAAGTGGAATGAGCTGTAATGCCTCTGGGTACCGGGAGGGACTGACTCGAGTACACCTTGGATATACATGCCTTAATCCACCTGCTGTGGATGGAATCATTTTTTCCCCCAACGTGGAAGGTTGGAAAGAACAAAAAAGAGATTCCGTCTTGCAGAATTCAGATGTCCGTTTAATATAGACTTTCAGACTTTCACATCTAAAGTGTGCCAAGCTTTCTCCAAGTCATGGACCGGATGGGGACAAAAATCGGGAAGCACCAGCTCTTGAGACCTGGGGAACACGGTGTTGACCTTGGGGATAAATGCTGAGTCAAACCTCAAAACCACTCGGTGAGGGTGAAACATACAGAGATCAGGGCAAACCGAGAGAGTGACCAATTCCAATACTCTTCTGGCTGAAGTGATTGCCAGTAAGAAGGCTATTTTCAGGGTAAGAAGGTGCAGACTAGCCTGCCTTAGAGCCTCAAATGGAGCCTTAGTAAGGGACTGCAAAACCCTGGACAATGAACAATGGGTGCTTGAAATATGGAGCAGGCTGGTTCTCTGTTATATTGAACTGAGATGGAAGCACTTTCCTCTTGTCTTTGGTTTCAACCAGAAACGGTTCCAAGGCTTCCCCAAATAGTTTATCGCCTTGAACAGGAGTAGAAGCAAGTTTCCACTTCTTTCTTCCATCAACTGGCCAATTACACAACTAGCACATCCATCTGGCTGCCACAGAAGCAGCGATAGCTTTGGTGGCAAACCTGGCCCCATGAAGAGTGGCATCTGCCATGAATTCTGTCACAGCCACGATCTTATTGAGGTCCTGATGTGCCTGGATATCTGTCACAGGAATTCTCTCCTGGAGCTGCTTCAACCACTTAAGAGATGTCCTGGTGAAGAACGAAGCTGCTGTAGATGCCTTGACTGCCTAGGTAGCAGCCTGGTGTGACCTCTGCAGAGATTGTTCGATTTGCTTTTCCTCCGCCTTGAGGACATCTTCCGGATCGGAAGGAGTTGAAGAGGTGGAGGCTAATGCTGCAACAGGAGCATGAACCATGGGCACCTGAAGGGTCTTGGTGAGCTCAGGACCGACATTGAAAAACCTGTGGTCTGAAGACAAGGGGATTAGGCCCTGTGGCGGGTGACTCCAGTTATTTCTGAATGACTTTCAGAAAGATCCTGGGAGATGGCACCACCTCCTTTCTTACCACTGGTTTGTCAAAAACTACATCCAACTCCATTGGAGGCTGAGAAGCTGCTTCCTCATCATCTGCACCCCTCAGATTGGCAGTATTTCTAGCTTTGAACAACAAAGGAGTGAATAAAGCATGCTTAAAACAGCCCATGAACATAAGAATGTCAGGGGTAACTTCTTCATCTTCTGACATGTAAAACTCCCTCTTGTCTGGTTTGCCAACCAAGGAACACCCAGTGGCACCCACAGGAGCGTAGGCTGAAGCAGAAGGAGAAATGTGTTCCTGAATTAAGGAATTCCTTTCTGAAGGTAGACCCTCTCAATCCCGGGACCGTCTCTCCGAAGCTTCAGAAGCCACTGAAGAATGACGGGCAAACCTCTGAATACCTTCAGTGATACCTTTCCTGATAGCCCCATCAATTAAGAGTTGCAGGTTGATTGGGACATCTGGGTCAGAAGGTTCCGTAGGTCTAAGGGCAGCTGCAGTAGGAATAAAAGAGGCCTCCACCCCAGGCATACTGCACCCATGCTCCTGCCAAGGTGTAGCCCTGAATCTTGAGGATCACCATGATGACTTCCCTCAGCAGAGGGATGAAGAGAGGCCTCCCTTCTGGCTGCATCAGGGGACCAAGTCTGGACAATAGGCCTGGAGGAAGGTTCAAGCTCTTGATCCTGAAGGTCCACCTCACTATGTTGCGATGCAAGAGAAGATACTCTTTCTGGAGATCTGATTATAGAGGCCTGTTGTACCTTGGCAATATGCTTCTCTAAGGTTGGATGGCGCCTGGAAGCATCCCTCTCCTCCGCTTTAGAGACTTATTTGCTGGCTGCTTTCCCTTACTGGAAGCAGTGGGAGCTGCCCTGTGTGATCTAGCTGCTCTGGAGACTCTGTTGTCTTTAGGGGCATCCGCCATCTTGAAAACAGAAAGGCCTTCTCTGGACTTGTAGTCCTATGCAAGGAGGAGAGCAAATGAAGGGATTTTTCAACAATTTCAGAAGATATCTTCTTTCTAATCGTCTACATCCAACAACCACTCTTCTTCAGCCCTATGCAATCTTCAACAGGATGTTTTAACATTTCCTCCTGGGACACACACTCTTTGGGGCCTAATAGGGCTATTAAATATAGACCAGGCCTGGCTTGAAGCCTGAAGGCCCTTGTCTACTTTGAAATATGGACCTGTCCCTGTGGGAATAATAAACTTTGGCATTGGGCTCAAGTAATGATTAATCTAAATGCTTTATACATACATGTCTGCCTAAAGGTCACTGAGATAATGCAAGGAAATTAAAAGCAAACACCAGAAACAATTAAGCAGCTCAGACAACTGCAAACAAGTCTGTACGATTTCTAATTATTGTAATGCACAATGTAACTTGTAATCGACAATGTAATTTTGCTTACTATGTACTAAAATCTCAATAAAAGGAAGCACTGGAATTTATTCTGGGCTCCCATCCCGAGTACACACGCTTGTGTCTCATTCTTTCCATGGGAGACCACCACAAGTGGTGACCCCGACGTGATCCACTGCAGGTGGTACGTGTCCGGACCTCCGTGTTTCCTCGCCTGGAATAGATAAAGTACGTACTTAACTATTGCTGGACAATAGGATTTCTCAGGGAACATGGGGGGAAAACTTTCTTAGCCACAGGAACGTCATGTTAGTGAGCTGCTGAAGTTAGTCAGAACAAATTTCTTAATCTTTAAACCCTCTGGGGAGGAGCAAATAGTTCTTTCAAAAGGTAATGTGAAACAGCTGCTGCAAGAGATCTGGCAGCAATGCCCCTGGTACTCAGAGAGAGGCTCTTTAAAGTTAGACACATGGAGGAGAATTGGAACTATCCTTCATGAAGAGCCACGGGCAACAGCTGAAATTTTGACATGTTGGAAGGTTGTTATGGCTGCTTTAGAGACCCAGCAACAACCTCTTTTAAAACCTTTAGCAGAACCTCCTCCTTATAAAGGAGTTGTGTTGCACCCTTCAACCCCAAAACTGGAATATGCTTTCTCACCTCCAACAGCGCCTATGCCTGTGGAGGAGAAACCCCAGCCACAAATGGGAAAAGTTCAAGCAATGATGCATCAGGCTTTCAATGAGGGGAAATTAGAGCCTGATGAGATTCCCCAGATAAATTTGTTTCCAGTTAATAGGCAAGTGGATGCTCAAGGCAATCTGCAGACTGAATGGGTTCCGATTCCTTTGGCAGTACTTAGGGAAATTAAGAAAGCAGTTAAAGATTATGGTATTCAAAGTCCCTTTACAAAGGGTCTCTTGACAAGTTTGGCTACCTCACGCATGATTCCTGGTGACTGGAAAGATTCAATGAGAATGATATTGAGTTCTACTCAGTATGTGGTTTTTGATACAGAATATCAAAGGGAAGCTATCACTAAGGGACGGAATTCGGGGGGGGGCTGTATACGCCAGACCAAATCTATATGGCAGACTTGTTTGAATCCACTGCTGATCAAGCTGCTAATTTGTCTGATCACGTATTTCCCGTGGTTATGGCCGCTGTCCTTGGGGCGTTGTCCCGCATCCAGGATGTGGGAACCCCGGCATGGTCTTTTTCTCAAATTAAGCAAACAGCATCTGAGTCTTATAATGATTTTGTGGAAAGGCTACAATTGGCTATTACCCGGCAAATCTCTAATGAGGAAGCAGCAAAGGAACTTTTGCTGAAATTGGCAGTCAAAAATGCAAACGCTGACTGCAAGCGTATCTTACAGCCTTTGGTGGCTAGAGGTGAGGTTACTCTGGCTGATCTGTTAAAGGTATGTGCAGTGGTGGGTTCTCAGGCTTACAACATGGAGACTTTGGCGATGGCATTACAAAAAGGGATGAAACCTATGGGGAATTGTTTTAATTGTGGGAAGCCTGGCCATTTTAAAGCCCAGTGCCATGCCCCTGGGGGGGGGGGTGACGTTTAACAAAAGCAAAAATAAGGACGTCCGCCCGAAGTCGGTCTGTCCGAAATGCAAAAAAGAATTTCATTGGGCAAATCAATGTCACTCTGATCAGAACCAAAATTCGGGAAACTAAATTTGGGGCGTGCAGCTAGCCCCGCTGCCAAGGCTGTCACAAAAGCATCGCCTGCAATTACTAGGAGTGCAGGTTTGGGTTTAAAAATGTTGAACTCAATTGATGTGACTTTTCCTAATCAAGTGTACATTGAGGATACTCATTTGCATGGGCCACTGCCAGAAAAAACAGTGGGATTGGTACTTCCCAGATCTTCTGCATCAGAAAAAGGGTTTTTTGTTATTCCAGGGGTTATTGATCAAGATTATAAAGGGGTTATAAAGGTACAATTGTACACTGATACTCCTGCATCATTAATGGCCGGTGACTCTATTGCCCAGTTATTATTGCTTCCATACATTCCTGTGAATCCTTTAATTGGGATCCCACGAACTGGCGGTTTTGGGTCCACTGAAATGGCCAGTTCTCCAGTTGCTGCAGAATTGTTAGCGCTGACAAAATATTTGACTACAGACCAACCTAAAATGACAATTGAAATTCAAGAAAAATCATTTTCTGGCCTTATAGATTCCGGAGCAGATGTCTCTGTGATACGCCAAAAGGAATGGCCAAATGAATGGGCACTTGAGGACTCTCCGGCTGTTCGTGGAGTGGGTAGTATGCAGTTTGCAAGAAGTAGTGTACATTGGTTGAAGGCATTGCATACAGAAACTGGCGAGACTGCAAGGATTCAACCTCTTGTGTTGCCCCTGCACATAAACTTGTGGGGTAGAGATTTGCTGTCACAATTTTGCACAAAAATTGTTATTGAATAATGGAAAAATTACAGTTGTTAACCTCTCAGCCAGTTTGGATTGACCAATGGCCACTTCCACAGGAAAAGCGCTCCTTCACATAAAAACAAAAACAGGGGAAATGGATGGATATGGCTTGCCTTACATACAAAACATTCTTAATATTACTTTATATACTTTAAATTTTTTAAACATGTCAGGATCTCCTGCTGCTAAGGCAGCCAGTAGGCATTTTGCTTCCTCCCCTTCTGCAGGTACGCCAAGACCAAAAGTTCGGTATAGGAGACTGCCAGATCCAACGTGGAGAGGACCTGTCCCGCTGATAACTTGGGGCTGAGGATACGCTGCTGTTGAAGATGAGGGGACAGTTGTTTGGGTTCCCGCTCACTATGTGCGTCCTTATCAGCAAAAGGGGCAAGGGGATGGATTTGGGGGAATGGAAAAAAACCACGTTGATCCAGGACATGGGGAAGCTAGCGAACCTTCATAATAAAACTGATTGTTGGGTATGTATGCACATGCCAACTCACAAAACATCAGGGCTTCCAATGGTTGCAGTACCTCTGTCCGAAGGTGACTGGTATAAGGGACAATGCTATGATTGTTCAGGAACGTGGTGTAGCAGTTGGACTACAAGTAATATAAATACCTTACACCTTGGAAGCCGGATCCAAGAGGTGGCGGGTATCTTCTGGACCCACAATGAGACAGTAGAGAATATGACTTACTTGGGAACATATCCATTTTGCAACAAAACAATTGTTATTAGCAATGGAAGTCGGGTTTATCTGGATGACATGAAAACAAAAAATCTCACTTACTTTGTACATAACATTTCTAGATTTGATATCACATCTTTGATCAATGAAAATGGGTGTCCATATATTCCTGCCACAATTTGTCCCACCACGGAGGACAGCAACCAGTTGCCCAAATGTGCGAATGGGAAATACGCACCATCATCCACTTATTTGGCTGTTAATGGAATCCTTTGCACAATTAGTCTATGCTGAACCAAATAAGGTTGGTCATCTCCTGGGAGCAAATCTATGGTTGCTGTGTCGACGGATGGCCTATGATCGATGGAAAGGAGTCTGCACCTTTGGGAAAGTAATCCCATCTCATTTCATTCAAAAATCTTTGGGGACTGCTCATATCTGCAATGCGCGTTCCACAACGGAAGTAAACTCTGTTTTGACTCATGACTACTGGACACAGATATCAAGGGAAGTTATTCCTCCTTTAGGAGTCATGATGAACTATAGAGATTTGCATCGTTTAAAAAATTGGACAGTTACGATGTTTAAAGACACCATTAAAACGCTAAGGCTGCTTGAAGAAGAGCAAGGCAAAATTAGTAACTTTGTCCTTCAAACCAGATATGCAGTGGATACTATTCTGGCTGCACAAGGGGGAGTTTGTGCTGTGATTCATACGCATTGTTGCATGTATATCTGATTATTCTCCAAACATTACAGCTACTATACAGCATATGGAACAAACCCTGAAGGAGAATCCATTACAATCGGAGGGTGAGGGACTGGACGTGTGGTCTGCACTTTGGTCCTGGTTGCCAAATGGTTCATGGATTCATCACCTAATTGTTGGAGTGAAGTTGCTTTTTATACTTTCTCTTTGTGCATGCTGTATTATCCAATGTCTCCCTGGACTTTTAGGAATGTGTCGGGTGAAGCCTACGGAAGGAGAATTGCTGTTGCAGATGGCGAAAAGCTACCGAGGCATCCGCGATCATAAAAAAACTAAAACGGGAGATGTGGGAATAATAAACTTTGGCATTGGGCTCAAGTAATGATTAATCTAAATGCCTTATACATACATGTCTGCTTAAAGGTCACTGAGATAATGCAAGGAAATTAAAAGCAAACACCAGAAACAATTAAGCAGCTCAGATAACTGCAAACAAGTCTGTACTATTTCTAATTATTGTAATCCACAATGTAATTTTGCTTACTATGTACTAAAATTTCAATAAAAGGAAGTACTGGAATTTATTCTGGGCTCCCATCCCAAGTACACACACTTGTGTCTCATTCTTTCCATGGGAGACCACCACAGTCCCCCACTGGAATTAAGTAATTTAAACAGTGCCTAGATCTTGTGGCCTAGCAGCGACGAGAGGCCAATGGCCTAGTGCTAGCCCAGGCACAGGTGTTGTTGTGGAGGAGCAAAGCCCCTTCAAAATGGCTACCTCCGGCTCAGAAAGTCTTCAACATGGCCACCCTCGGCCACGAGGTCTTCAAAATGGCCACCTTCAGCCACAAGGCTGGCTTCTTCACCGAGGAGCCATGGAAGGAGATCCCTGGCCTGTTTTAAAAAAAAAAAAACCAAATTTTATTAATTTTACAAAAACAATACACAAATAATCCAGGCATAACAACTTGAAAAATCTTTTCTAAAAGAGAAAAAAATAAACAAAGAAGAAAGCCTATAGAACATACAAAATAATTCCAAATTGTAATATCAACATTTACGTTATCTATTTAACTTCATATCTTATTTCGACTTCTCCTTTTCATTCTAGTTATCCAAATTATATTTCTTGCTTATTAAAATTTTAATGCCTTTCATAAACATACAAAACACAGAACATAGAAAAAAAAACAAACTTAAAACATCTTTTCTGAAGGCTGCTTGATCCCGGGTTGAAACTCTTCACACAGACACAAATTCAAACATCATATTCACTTTATATATCCTTCCATATCTTATTATCATTTTCAATATCATTCTTTGTCTGTTCTATTTCCAACTATCCATTCATCTTCTTTCTTTTAATATACTTCTCCTATACACGGATTGGAGTGACGCCTGTAACTCATTGTCCTAACTTAAAATTGCTTCATATAACACTTAATTTATCTTGGGATTCTGTTTGGTACATTCTAAAATTACACAATAAATTTTATAAAGAAGGTAAAAACCCAGCAATAACTAAATAAAATCCTATATAAGCACTATCCATATCATAAAAAAAAACCTAATCATATATATTAATACTTATTTATATCTTAAGCATTTTACTCTAAATACACATAAAAGGCACAATTTTATGTACCTTCCAGAATCCCTTTTTTTTTTCAATTAGATTCACCCATTGTCTCTAAATAAGCTTTTTTTCATTAAATCTTGCTTCCCACCATTAAGGTTTCTCCTCCCCCCCTTTCTCTCTTGCTTATTCTTCTCCTTGCCCTTTTTACCCCTTTGTCTCTCCTCCTCCCTTTTCTTACTCCCTTTCCGTTGTTTTCTAACCTTCCATCCACCTTTCATCTCATTTGTTTTTTCAAACCTTAAAATCCCCTTTTTCTTATCCTCTTTCTCCTTCTCCCCAGAAAAAACCCATTGTTCATCGAAGATGGCTTCTTCTTCCTCTTCTTCTTTGTCCCAGTTGTTCTGCTGCATAATCAATTTTTCACAAGTGCATAACGCCATTTCTAAAAATTGAAATAAAGTGCCCAAAGTATCTTTTCCATCTTACAAGGGAGAATTGCATATTTGTCATTTAATTTCAATGATGTAATCTTCCAGCGCTTATGGAGATGGACATATTGTCCAGTTCTGGCATAAATACTCTTTTTGAATTAAAGCCTTAAAAACCAAGAATCAAAACTGTGATTTGCCAAGCCCATGAAAGTCTATTTTCTAGCTACTTTTCCAAAAAAGATCCTGCTTTAGAACCATGCTTAGAGGGATCCCTTGCTAAAACAGAGTTGATTGAAAAATAGTGGTAGCACTTAGACTTTATATACTGCTTCACAGTCCTTCAAGCACATTCTTGTTGCCCTTTACTGGAAGAATTATCCGATCTAAAGTTTTCATAATTTCTCCGTCCCATTAACTGCTAGCATATTTTATAGCAGAACCAAGATTGGCTCCTGCTTTCTGCTGTATTTTCTGATATATAGAACCTGTTCCTACTCCATTCTAGGCTTGACAGATTTTGCAATGAATATTGGGTTCAGCTGGCAGGATGAGGCAGGTAAGTGTTAGTGGAGAACATTGTCAGAAAGCTCTCACTGGCAGTGGTTAATGATATGTTGCAGCAATGGATAACATCTTGGGATTGGGATATCTTTTTACTTTATTAGCCCTTCAGTGACTCTCACATGAACCTATGTCATTATATTGTATATATGATACTGTATACTGTGTATATATGATGCTCAATGAAAAGAAGATATTCAGATGAACAGAGATTAAACATTTCACATCTTTATTATTCCTTTCTTTAGTTGGAAGCTTCTATGATATTAAATAACACTTCACATGCTGTCTTTATTGAGTATTGGAAATATGCCTGGGCAATGATGCAAAATCAGACTTGTTTGCATATACAAATAAGTCCAAGCATTCATAATAAATATGGATGAGTAACTCTCTAATGCATTAATATAGCTGTAGATTAAAGTACAGGTAACCCTCAAGTTATGGCCATAATGGAGTCTGGCCATCATAATTGTAATTTATGATAATCATAAAGTTTTTATAACCTTTTCTTGTAAAATACTTTTCGGTCATAAAATGATCATCTTGGTTGTTAAGTGAATGCCACAGTCATTATCTGAACCATTGATTTGCTTTGGGCATAGTTTTGCTGAAAATAGGAAATAAATGCTGGTTTTCAACAACGCTGTCAAAAAATGCAGTCATGTGACCATCGGATGCTACAAACAGCTGTAAATGCAGCCTGGAGGCTGCACAGTGTGGTCATGTGACCTTGCAGGACAGGGGATCTGACTGTAAGAACTTCAAGTCCGGGTCATAAGTAGCTCCCAGATAGGTCTTTAGGAACTTTCAGTAATTGCTAAGCAACTGGTCATAAGTTGAGGACTATCTGTATATGAACAATTATAGGGAAGATGTTCAGGTCTTCTGTTTATTTTGGTTGCCTTCTTCTGCAAGATTTCCAGCTCTGTTGTATCTTTTTTTTAAGTGCTATATACAGAATTCCAGATAAGGATGTATTATCTATTTGTATAAGATCTTTGTAATGCTGTCATTTTTATTTTTAGTCTCTTTCTCAATGATCCCTGTTAGCATCCTTTTTCATAGCTGCCTCACACTGAAAGGGTATCTTTACCGAGCTCTGCACTATGACTTCTGGATCTTATTCCTGATTAAATACAGACCCAATTAATGTATATAAGCACTTGTGGGAAGATGGTGGCCTTATATGCATAGTTTTATACCTAAGTTGAATTACATTTGCAGTTGTTTGGCCATTCACCCAGTTTCAAGAATGCTTGCTGGAACTTCTAGGGAGGGGTGAGGAGGAAACAAATGCTTGTTGGCTTGCTTACTTGGATGGACTGAGGAGCAAAAGAATGTTTGTTGAGACAGGTTGGTGGCTGAGGCTTCCCTTGAACCCCTTAAACAGTGCAGAGCAACCCAAAGGGCAGAAATATGGAGGAGATAGAAAGGCAGGTGGGGAGAGGCAGTTCCTTACTTTATTGAGGCTTGGGGCTGAGAGGGACTAAGCCTGGAATGACTTGGATTGGGGTGGTACTTGTTTAATGACCTGCAATTCTTGGTTAATGGCTACAAGAGGAAGCGTCAGGATTTCTTTCATAAGTTGGTGCGGTCATGTGGACATCTTACTCTAGGACCACACTGATTTACAATGAAAATTCCACTTTCAGTTGTGGTTATAAGATCGAGAATTATCTGTATTGAAAAACAGGAAGGAGCACATTCCTGTGCTGACAAAAAAACAAGTGTTCAATGTGGCTGCAGTTCTTGTTTGAAATAAGAGGTTCTTATCTAGCTGCACCATGTTATATGGGGCAACTTCAGCCAAGCCTAAGCATAGCAAACATTACATGACTAGCACTAAATCACTTCAACTTGTTTTCAGTCGCCACCATGATAACAAAGCTCTTTCTTTTTTTTTTTCTTTCCCACATTTTTCTTCTATTAACTTTCAGTAGTCCATCTGGGAGGTGAGCAAGGCATGGTGACAAAGATTAGAATCTCCTAGTTTGGGAACAACATGAAGTTTGACACATGTCATCCTGGTCCATGGCTGTTCCTCAAACAGGAGTCTTGACCTTTGCAAGGAATCATATTGTCAACCCTTTCCCAATCCCTTTAACAACATTGCTCTTACATTTTTTTGTCTGGGCTCTCTGGCATTAATTTTGCTGGGCCCAGTATTTATTCCTTGCCTTTCAATGTACTTCTAAAGTCTTTCTAACAGCAGTTCTCAAATGGATAGGTCATCAGCTGAGCTCTGCTAAGAGCAGTTCAAGTAGATGTCCCACTTCTTATCCAACTTGCATGGCATGAATGAGCAACCTTCCTCTATGGTACTCTTCTACCAGAGCTATGACCATATGGAGTTGTGTACTATATGTAGAAATCAGGACTCCCACTAAACAATTCTGTAAGCTTTAGACATTTGCAAATAAATCTTCACAGCAGACATATTATTCATTTCATAATTGAAGTTTTTAGATTACTTGAGTTTTATATAGATAAGAGTTGTTGAGACTGATAGAGATTCAGTTGACTTATGTAATCAGTCAGCTGCAGATGTCCCCATCAGGGGAGAGAGCTGCTTTCCCTCTGTTATACTTCCAGATAGTCCTCAACTTAGGACCATTTGTTCAGCAACCATTCAGTTACAGCAGCACTGAAGGGACTTAGAACCATTTACAGCAGGGGTGTCAAACAGACAGTCCACAGGACGGATGTGTCATGTGCAAGCCACTCCCATCCCAGCTCCCTAAAGGGAAAACATTGCAAACATCACGGAATGGCATCGTGATGCTGCAAGTTTGACACCCGTGATTCATAGCCATTGCAGTAGTCCTATCATCATGAGATCGAAATTCAAGTGCACTTATGACTACAGGGGCACTTCAACTCCCCACCACCTGCCTCCCCCTCCCCTCATCTATTCACTTTTGGCCCTTTGCACTCTTGTCTGCAATATCTGATGATGTAATTGGCCTTGGTCATTCTTTCTCCCGCCACATCCTGCTTGACTCTGGAGTTAAGATGGCAACTGGGACTATTGGGATTGCTATCACTGAGAGATATGGTCACGAAGCATACCCAATTTTGGACGTAGGCTGAAGACTACATGTATGAGACCTTGAGAAAAAGATTCAGAAAACATCCACTCGAACATACACTGACATACATTGTAAATAAAACAATTCATTTATGCAATTTTTGTTCTTCTATTCTTTTATATTAATAAACCTTTCTAAAGACAACTCTGCAAATCTATGTTTTGTGGAAAAATACTTTAGGTTCAGATAACTGCCAAATGCCTGATAGGTACCAAGGAGTCAAAAGAAAGGAAAGTTTATGCAAAAGGAAGCTAACATGAAGTTTTGATGAGCAGCCAAAATAGTCCAAACAAACATTTAAAGATTCTCAGCAGACTGGCCTTCGTTATCAATCTTTTGCTGTACTGAATACATTTTTGGGTATTTTATCATTTTGTTTATTGTTAATAATTATTGTAGTTACTCTTCTTTAGCCTTCCTGATAGAAAGGAAATGTAAAATCGAGGGAGGAGAAACAGTTGGATTTGGATTAGGGTATCTTAAAAACACTTCAAATCCTTCAGATACTTTTCCAGATGTGCTTGGTTCAGAAATCAGCCAGCCATTAACCATAGAGTAGAGTTGCTCTGGTGCCTCCCAGTTTATGAACTACATTCCCTGATACAATTGGTCTAGGGAATGTAGGTCTTTTTGTTGCCAATTGTTTTAATTTGTGTATTTGTGCTCTGGAAATTTGCATGTTATTGAAACTTTTTGATGTTCTTAATGTAATGTTGAAAAGAAGTATAAAATAAGCCATGTATTTCAAATAGTCAGAGTATTCCTTGATTCGGAAGAACTGGAGCACACAAGTTTCATAAATAAATATTAATCTTTCTATAATACAGAGTTTGAAATATTATTTCCAGCTGTAGAATATCAAATGGCAGGCAGCTTGAGAAGTACGTAGCAAATAAATACAGATATATTTTACACATATATTCATGGACAAAAACAGTCCTTTGTTCTTTGTGGAGTTCTTGAGAGCATAAATATAAGATGAAAATCTTTGTTAAACATGGTGAAAAATCCTTTGTCCTTCAGATTCAGCTGAAATCTATTATCTGATTTTTTGAGGTCATGTAAGTGATGAACTTATACCTGTTATCTTATAATTGCTTGACAAAATAAAATAAATAAAAATAAATAAATAATCAAAGATGAAGAGAGTTGCAGGCAAACAGGGATGATATATTTTTGAGGCTGGGACTGCATTTCACATTTTTTGGAAAGGAAGAGGATTGCAATAGAAGAAGCTACTTCTGATGTATATGTCTTTTAGTGTGTTAGAAGTACAGAGATGACAATAAAGGCAACCATGAAAAAAAACCTCACTAGTTTTGACTTTAGAACGTAATCAAGCTGAGCATAGCAGATGTGTTGCCCATGAAGAAAAACTGCATATTTGTTTAAGAAGAGAGGCTAAAGACCATTCTTTTAGAACAAGAAGTTGTTTGGATGATGTTCACACACCTGGGAATTGGTTTTTATTTGTTTTTCATTAGCAAATGGGAGTTGTAGTCCAACATATCTGGAGCACTCAAAGCCAAGAAAGGGTGATAATATGTGCTTATGGGGAAAACTGGTATGTGCTTGCACAAATTACATCACATTCATACAAAAGAAAGGTCAGTATCTAGAAGCAAAAACTGTTGAATATGTGGGCAGTTGTGGTATGTGTTACAGTTTGGCTTTAGAAAAATCTCACACTAGATAATTGCCTCCTTTGAGGCAACAGTTCAAGAATGAGTAAAAAGGCTTTTGCTTTTTGAGAAACCATTGGGTTGTGTTAGTTCTTTAAGCATGCATGCATGCACATGCTTTCCCTGTCCTACTCTAGGTTTGCCACATGGTCAGCTGTAAGTGGAAGTCCTTCCAGCAGAAGCTGCAGCCACATCACAATAGCCACTGTGTCTTCAGCCTGACCTCATTCAGCTGCCAGGCTGCAGCTGTTCCCATTCCGTACCCAGGCAAGCTTTAACCCTTAGCACAACTCAGGGCCAGATCCAACAATGAAGAGGGAGCCATTGAAGCATTATTTTTTTTTCTTGCTATGCTCTTTGTAGTGGGTGTTTTGGTTGGATTTGTGTTCTGTGCTAATGGCTGGCATTTGCTCAAGTGAATGTGAGGGTTTTAAACTCCCCTCACCCTACCAACACAGAGACACTTAATTGTTTCAATATGAAAAAATGATCCCTCTCAATGATTTGTCTTTTCTTCCTGCTGCCATGCTTGGGCTTGTGAATTATCATAGTGCTGATGAAGATGTTATGGGGGATTCTTAGAAAAACAGATGTAGGGTCTCTATGCTTTGAATTTCTTATTTCCCATTAAATATGTTGAATGGGAGAAGTAGCAAAATTGGTATATATCAACATACCCCTGCCAATTTCACTGATCATGGCTGGTGCTCTTGTTATCATCTGTCTTCTGATTAACCACATTGTGTTAGAATCTCGCAGTTTGGATGATTTTTGTACATACCATAATCCATTAGGATTGTATCTGTCCATGTGTCTCTATGCTTTTTCCTTTTCTTTGGGTTACTCTCACCTTGTGTTCCATGTTACTGATGAGGTGAATATCTGTTTGATAATATAAGAAATTCATGGCCCTTTAAATATAGCTGAAAGTCAGAAGACATTCAGCACGTCTAGTTATGATGGGTGTTAACACTCACAAATTAGTATGTACTTGATTATATGTTCATGCTTTACAAATTTACATTGGATGGAGAGGGGAATGATGATACATTGAAGATATAATGGAGAAACATTATTCTTCAGCACAAAAACCTAACCCCAAATAAGAATGATTAGAATATATATTACAAATAATTTGTTTCTCTTACAGTTTCTAGAACTGCTATTTCATCAAGTACTCTAAGAAAAATTGAAGTATTACCACAGACAGTTTGGTTTAAAGTTTGGTTACGGTATGCTTAATTTCAGTTCTTGTTTAAGGAAGGTACAGTTATCTGTACCCCTTTCAATCAGATTTTGGATTGGGTAAAACATTGAAACAGCATTTATCAAGTTAGGGATGGGAGTGGTATGTCTTCTTTTCTCTTAGCAGCTTTCCATTTCGTTGATCATTATATCCTTCCGGACTGCTGAAGGTATTAGGAGTAGTAGTAGGCAGGGTGTTGCGGTGGTTCTTCTTTCGGGGACACTTTCAGTCAGTATTGGGGGTTGATTGTATAGATTGTAGTCCTAGACTTTAATTTATGAAATGCCACAGGATTTTTATCATCTACATGAGGGTGCTGGTGGAGGCCCTCGGCCAATGTGCATCAACAGTAGGCTGAATTTCTGGTCATCCAAGTAATGCTTGTCAAGGCTCTCCAGATAGCTTCAATATCTGCAGGTTGTTGGATGGTGAAGAGCAGGCTATGATCAAGTAACTTCCAAGGTTCTGGATGGAGCCACACTACCTCAGTGAGAACTGGTGCACTGTTGGGAGCAGTTTATAGTTGTGGCTAGGAGTTCCTTGCATAAATCCATTCTCTCTTTTTTTGCACATGTTGCTAGATTAGGAGGGTCTTCTCATAATTGTTTATGCCTTGGTGATATATTGTCTGGATTACTGCAACATGCTTTTCATAGAGTTGCTCTTGCAGACTATTTAAAAGCTAGAGCATAGGGCAATTATGGTACCTTGGTACATTCATATAATAGCAGTACTGTTACACTGGTTACCAGTGAGCTTCTGGGAAAAATTAGAGTTGTTAATTGTCATCTATAAAGCACTTCCTGTCACAGGACCAAGATATTTGAAGAATCATGTATTTTCAATAAAATTAGATAGGGTTTGCATGCTCTGGGTCCCATATATTAAACAGTGCCATTTTTAAAGACCAAGAATATGCATGCCTTGTCTGTTCACTCACCTACCTTATGGTATAGCATCATCGCCAAGATTTGGATGGTGCCAACTCTGCCTTCCGCTCATAAGGTGCTGAAGACCTGGCTGTTTTCTTGAATATTGGACCAGATGTACCATTGGTACATGATAGTATGTATTATAGGAGTTATCAATTCCAGTATTTTATGTGAATAAAAACCTATATGTGTTTACATGTGGTTCTTTTTATGGTTGATGCATTTTTCTTAATATTTTAAATATAGTACCATCCAGGGTTGTTTGGCAAATGGCTGACTATATAAATGAAAGCTATTTACACAAATATGTCAAGGAATGGGATTTTTCCTAATAAACATCCAAGGATTTATCCCCTCATTATTGTGCTTCCTTCATTTTATCTGATGAGAAAAGTAAAATCTACCAATACTTCCATATAGTGCAGATATTTCCCAAATGTTGTTTAGAAACAGGCATAATATTAAGTTTTAGAATGGGCGTTGGTTCTTACCTGATACGCCTCTTCTCGTGCAACTGCGTAGAGCATCCAGAGAGTGGGAGGTGCTCCAGTCTTCACTTCTCACAGGCTGAGCTGAAATTGAGGAATGCTCTCCTCCTCCACCTGACTCCTCCATGTGTGCCCCCAGTTTTATCGAAGACGAGAGGACAAGAACAACCCTCTACTCTTAAGTATTAAACAACGTGAACTACAACACTAGAAATCATTGGCCGAAACAGGTTTTTCCCTTTACAGACGGACGAGACGGACCAAAAGGGTGGGGCTGGATGCTCTACACAGTTCCACGAGAAGAGGCGTATCAGGTAAGAACCAACGCCCATTCTCCGTAGAACTGCTGCGAGAATCCAGAGAGTGGGACATACCAAAGCAAGTGTGTCCTATGGGTGGGAGTCCGTCTGGAATTGAAACTTCCCCAGAATCTCTCACCACTTGCTGCAAAACTCGCCTGCCAAAAGATGCTTCAGCTGAGGCGTAAGCATCAATCTTATAATGTCTTATAAAGGGAGATGGGGAAGTCCAGGTGGCTGCCCGGCAAATATCAAGAATAGACGCCTGAGTAGCCCAGGCTGCCGAAGTAGCTGCACTTCTGGTGGAGTGTGTGGTAACCCCACTGGGAACTGGAATAGCTTGAACCAAATAGGCCTCGGCTATGGTAGCCCGNACTCTGTCTTTCTGATGGACTGCGTACAAGAAATGTAAATACGCAAAGCCCTTCGAACATCAAGGGTGTGCCACTGCCTCTCCTGCTCGCGCAGAGGCTTTGGACAGAAATTAGGCAGGACCAACTCCTGTGCCCTGTGGAACGGTGAATTGATCTTTGGCATAAATGCT
>BHEV01008960.1:0-10351 GCA_004319985.1 Emydocephalus ijimae | reverse complement strand
GCTTTCCTGGTCAATACGAAATCCCCGCATCTTGATCAATCAACACGCGGGGATTTTGAGTATGCGCGTTAGGACATAGCAGGCTCCAGGAAGACATCATGTAAAACCAGTGCATAGCTTATTTTCATCAGTTCAACATGGACTTCCCAGTTCAAATCTAGTACTTAAATCCATATTGCTCTCGTGTTTTGGGTTGTTGGAAGATTTCTTCAATAAAAGAGAATCTCCTGGATCAGTGGCACCTGATCATTCTTAACAGATTATTTCCTCCCTTAAACCATAAAGTATTAATAGCAATAGCACCTAGACTTATATCTCACTTCACAGTGTTTTACAGCCCTTTCTGAGTGGTTTACAGGGTCAGCATATTGCCCCGAACAATCTGGGTCCTCATTTTATCCACCTCAGAAGGATGGAAATCTGAGTCAACCTTGAGCAGGTAAGGATCAAACCTTTGGCAGTCAGCAGAATTAGCCTGCTTAATCATAGAGCCACTCCCACCCGATCAATTAAACCCATCCTAGCATTTAAATTTGTTTTAGTTATCAAAACAACCAGTCAACCTACTTGAGACCAGAAAACTACAAAGGATCTGTATGTCAGCTTAAGGCCATGTAGCTTTATAAAGAGGGAAATTTGACTACACTCACTGATATTTGCTAAATGTGGGCAAGATTGTGGCTGCCTTATCTGAACTGTATTAAAGGATATGAGGGTTTTTGTGGTATCTTGAAGAGTAATAACCTCTAATGGCAAAACTGAGATTCAATAGTGATGAGACTGACATGCTTTTTCCTTCCCTATGCATGGAAGGCTTTGCTGAGTTATTTGGGAAGGTTGCATCTGTATCACAGCTAGGCTGTTGCTCTCCTGATCTGTAATAGGATCCTGAGGACAGAAACATCTCTCAAGATTAATTCACATCCCACAGAAAGCGAAAATATAAATCTTGCTCTAAGAAACAAATGTTCTTTTTTTAAAAAAAAAAAAGAGAAATAAGTATCTCATTTTGACCACTGCATATCTGCCTTTCCCCCCCTTTTTTTAAAAGACTGACAGTAATAGGCTAAAAACAGAAAATCTCAGGAACGGCTCTGTATTGTTAATATGCTTCTTCTAATGGTTGAGTAACTCATTTTCATTTATTGCTTTTCTCTTGAAGGCTTAATTTATATTGTTGATGGGGCTCTGATCTCTCTTTACCCTGAGACTGAATGTGGTTTTCATCCATTAGTTGTTAGGCTTACCAAAGTGCGTCCTGCTTTAGAACATGTAATCTCATTATGATTGAGTAGCCACATTTTTTGCTTAATTCAATAGTTCTGTCTTTCCAAGCATTGGTAGATAATGCCTCCTATTAAAGAGATCCTTAACAATTTACCCAGTGCTAGGCTTACATTTTATTTCTTGATGTGTGTGTGTGTGTGGGGGGATCAGTATTACATGAGCTGCAACAATGCTGGGGACCATAATAGCCTATTTTAAATTCTCCTTTGTTTCCTTCTCATATATAGCACACTTGCCCATAATGCTAAATGTAGATCATATTGCTGCCCAGAATTGTTTGAAATGAGATGGGTTGCAAATAATTTATATATATAAATATTTGTGTATATGTGTATGTGTGTGTGTGTTTGTGTGTGTAAGGTAAAAGTAAAGACAAAGGTTCCTCTCACACATACATGCTAGTCGTTTCTGGCTCCAGGGAGCAGTGCTCATCTCCATTACAAAGCCGAAGAGCCAGCGCTGTCCGAAGACGTCTCCCTGGTCATGCAGCCAGCATGACTAAATGCCAAAGGCACACAGAACGCTGTTACCTTCCCACCAAAGTGGTCCTTATTTTTCTACTTACATTTTTACATGCTTTTGAACTGCTAGGTTGGCAGAAGCTGGGACAAGTAACAGAACTCACTCCGTTACACAGCACTAGGGATTTGAACTGCCGAACTGCTGACCTTTTTGTCTTAGCCACTGAGCCACTGTGTCCCTCTTTTTGTGTGTGTATGTGTATATAAATATTGGATATTTCCTTTCTCATCTTTGTTGGTGGGTAGGTGGAAAAACATAATTTAGCAATATCAAGTCCCAGGATCTCCATTCTGGAAGAGACTGTAGGAAGACTGCCCTTTAGTTTTTCACCAAAGATACACTGTTTGTAGACTTTTTTTGTTTTTTGTTTTCTTGTTTGAAAGCTGAAAAGTATCTACAAAAGCAGTTTTTGAATTTTCTTCATTCTTGATTTTTTTGTTTAAAAATTATACTCTTGTGCTAGCAGTAGAAATGTAATTTTTAAAAATACAAGATAGCTAAGGAAACCTTTGGCACTGAAATTACATTTGAAGTGACCCTGGGGAATAGAGCAGAGGCCAACTAAGAAGTCCAAAGCAAAAAGTCAAGTGAAGGATAATTTAAAAGGGATATTTTATGATTGTTATAATAGTGAAGGAATGTAGAACTGGGTGAAAACAAGACTGTGGTGCCTATTTCCAAGTTTGGAATTTGGCAAGGCTTGTTTATTGAACGTCCTAGATGTTTTAAAAGGCTGGCTTTCAACCTTATTAAGCTTAAAGTATAAAAGTAGTACAAAATGTTCACTTAAATCAGTAGCTTTATTTAATGGTTTTCAAGCCATCCACCTTATCCATAACAACTCTGGATGGCTCACAACAATTGGATAAAAGTCATCAATATAGAAATGGCATATATAAAAATTGTTAAAATCTACATTAAGAAAAGAGTAGTGTAAATAACAAAACCCTAGGCAAAGAGAGGATAAAATTGGCCACTTCAACAATGGAGCCATTTGAGCATTTCTCTGGTTCTCTGGGACTCCCAGATCTGATTATATATGATGTCTTAGCAGTGCTCACTTTAGTTGAAACCCATCATCTTGTTTACGAAGCAGTGCTGTGGTTTGCTGGCAGCAGGTGTGGATGGCTGAGGTCTTGGACAGCAAGGACTCAGATTAGGGGCCTGCATGTGATGCAGGGATGGGGCCAGGACCATCAGGGAGTAGAATGCTGCCTTTGGAGATTGTGGAGGCTGGCAGCAGTGATGAAGAGGTCCCCAAGAAGCCTGTGCCCAGTGCACATGCACGCAGGGCTGCTCGAAGGAAAGAGCAGCTGCAGCAGCATGGGTGACTCGGAAGTAAGGCTGCAAGGTAATGGCCCCTCCCTCAAGAGATAAAAGCCAGCTGAGAAACTAGAGTTCTTCACAGGAAGCAAATAAGTTTTTGCACTCAAGCCTTGTGGACATTTGGAATATTTTGGTTGGTGTTTGGAGATTCTTTGTGTTTGAAATATTTCTTAGTAGCTTTATCTAGTATTCTTGGTAGCCTTGGCAAGGCTCATTCTTATCAGAGATAATTAATTTGAAACAGTCTTTTAACTGTGAAAGAACGGAGTTCGTAAAGAATCATTAAAAGGTTTTTCTGTTACCTCTGTTTCGTGTTTGTTGACTTACAGTTGTAATGAAGCCTACCCATTACAGTCAGAAGTTGTTGACAGCCATAAAGTAGGTCGCCCACATGACTGACTCAATTTTATGACCTTTTTTGTGGCAGCCATTAAGTGAATGTGGAGGTCATTTAAATGAACCCCTTGTTCACTGAGGGTATATATGTTGAAAACCAGAAATAAATGACAGTTTTTGGCAAAAATGACATAAATCTTAGTCACTGGACGGTGGGACATTGCAAAGGGCCATAAATGCATCCCAGTTGTTAAATACCACAAGTGACTGTAGCAAGGGGGACCAGCCATCAGAACCAGGATATAAAAACCTTTTTGGGAAGGTTTGAATGGTTATTAAGCAACCTGTCATAAATCAAGGACTGCCTGTAATTTAAAGCCAGAATAGGTCAGAATTCCAGAAAAACAACCCCAAACACCAAAACTCAGAGACAGGCATTTTGTCAAAGTTTCATTTTATTAGAGTTGTTAAACTGCCACATCTGGGAAACCCGAATCTGAGAGTTCCGGGTTTTCCCTCAGTAATTGAAAATCAAAGACACATCCCCCTGCACCCCTCAGTCCATCACATGGTCCAATCCAGAGGTGGTATTCAGCAAGTTTTGACCAGTTCTGAAGAACCGGTAGTGGAAATTTTGAGTAGTTTGGAGAACTGGTAGCGGAAATTTTGAGTAGTTTGGAATACCATCTCTGACTGGCCCTGCTCCCATCTATTCTCTGCGTCCCGAGTCCCAGCTAATTGGCTGGGTCTTCTTTCGTTGCCCTGCACAGGAGAACAAAGCTGGAAAGCAGGTTAGTGGGGTGGGGAGGGAACCTTCCCCTGCCATGCCCATCAAGCCATGTCACGCCCACCAAGCCACACCCACAGAACGGGTAGTAAAAATTATTTGAATCCCAGCACTGGTCCAATCACCATTTGTTCCAACTCGAGACATCCTCTAACCATTCCTTGTCCAGGTGCAGGATGACATAACCTTGACTGTAAAGAAGAATGCTATTATGTCTAACTACATACACTCTTAAGAAATCCCCCCTCCCAATTTCCCAGGCACAGGAATGTGGCAGAGTGGAAGCTTCTGGTGTTAATATGGCTTCCAAAGCTGACAGAATAATCTTTTCACTATACCAAATTTAGGTTGTTGTTTTTTATATATGTATATGAAGTACCATGTATTTATTGAGCATGGAGTGCAGCAAAAAAAAAATTACTGTTCAGTGTCAGAAGGTCAATGAAATGCTTGATTTATGATTTTGAATGGACAATATATATTTGCTCTCTGTTTATGGACTGGCTTTCTATTGACATTCTGAAAAAACTGATCAATATTATGGATGTAGTTATAAAAATTAAATTGAGTGGGTCCTTTTTTTATATGCATTGTTACAATATGTATTTTTGTTTCTCCTTTTCCCCTATTCAATGTTGCATTCTTTTAATTATTTCCCTTTACTTCCCTCTCTCATATATTAAAGTAATAAAACATTGAGAACACAACATTCTCTGGTATTTTAGTTTATTTTTTTTCCTCATGCAGGCTTTTGAAGCTCATTTCCTGCCCACTTTACATACCTTTGAGTAGATTTTTTTTACTGGGCAAAAATGGATTTGAGAAGATTCTACTCATTATTACTCACATGTGCTATGGTAGAGCCAGATTTGGTCAATCCCATAAGTCCTCTTCTGTTGAAATTAGTGGAGAATTCTTTTTATATTTTACTAGGGTAGAGGAATCTTCATCAAGCTGCAACTGAAGAGACCAATCTAGTGGGAAGAAGCAGAAGTTTAGAAAATTGAAATATCTCTAACTGTAGCCCTTAATCCAGTTGTTCAATCGTTAAGTTGCAGATCTCTGCTGTGACAATATCTAAAATATGCCAGCTTGTTTCCTTAATATGATCCAATTGTTTGCCAATGTCCTGAAAATTGAATTCTGCTTGTAGTTGTTGTTAAGTATTGAGTATGGGTGAGAAGGAATGGAGACAAGCCTCTGAATGGTGACCTTCAGCTCTTTATTTACATCGTGACTTCTCTGTATAACAACAGTAAACCCCGCCTTATATAGGCAACCCTTGTAACGTTTTAACCAATAACAAGCTAGGAACGCTAGCTTTTATAACCAATAAGAACTCTCTGTTAAGGGCCAATCAGATTCCCCGGAACGGGCCAATCCAGTCCGGCCGCTTAACAGCCAATCAGAAGTGCAGGGCCAGAACCCTGCACTTACTCCAAGCTTACACTTTATTAATCATATTGCATACACAACACCCTTCCCCCTGGCTTCTTAGTTCAGGGCACAGTTACATAGTCCCTTAAATTAGTCTCTTTGATTTCCGTTGTATTGGCTGGTTGAAATCCAGCTGAGGTAGATCGTTGTTTGGCAGTGGGGCTGCCTATGGTTCAGAGTTCACTTCTACGTCATTGCCCTCATTTTCCACAATTCCCTGAGGTGCAAACGTTTCTCCATCCGGCTCCGCTTCCTGAGTTTCAATTAAATTGTCGTTTCTTTCGAACGGGTTTCCTAGGACTTCATCTTCTTCCGTACCACCCCCCCTCCTCAGTTTGGTCGTAGGAGAGTTGTGGACTGGCCGCTGCAAGTCGTGACCATAATTGGTCGATATGCCATTTCCAAAGTTTATCATCAAAGCATTGCACAAGGTAGGATCTGGGGCCGGTTACATGTACTACTGTCGCTTCCACCCACAACGGGTCACCTGATAGGTTTTTTGCATATACGAGGTCTCCTACCTGGAAGGTGTGACAGCGGCCACTGGATCCTAGTGATTTTTCTGGTTCATAAGCAGGGTGCAACCGGTCGAGGTGGGAGCGGAGCTTTCTTCCCATTAGCAGTTCAGCGGGAGTTTTGTTGGTGGCACTATGTGGGGTGATGTGTTGCAAGAAGAGGATTTGATTGGCCTTGTCGTCAATGTTGTCGTAGTCTACTTTTTGCAAGGTTTTCTTCACAAATTGAACCATGCATTCTGCTCGGCCGTTGGTCGCAGGATGCGCAGGCGAGGTGAACGCATGGCGGATGCCGCGGTCAGCAAGGTACTACTCGAATACTAGTGCAGTAAACTGTGGCCCGTTATCAGATACCAGGACGTCTGGTAATCCGTGGGTTGCAAAGAATCTGTTTAAAATCTTGATAACCGCCTCGGAGGTCGTAGTCATCATGCGATGAATATCGAGCCAATTTGAGCAGGCATCGATTGTAAGCAGGAAGGTGTGGCCCTTGGTTGGCCCCGCGAAATCCAGGTGAATTCGGGACCAGGGTCCACATGGTGTCTCCCATTCAGTAGGCATGGCTTTTGGTGGGGCGTTGCTGACTTCTTGGCATCTGGGACAAGCTTTAACCCACTGTTCGATTTGCTTGTCAATGCCTGGCCACCATGCGTAGCTTCGTGCAAGTGCTTTCATTCGCACGATGCCGGGGTGGCCCTCATGCAAAGTTCTCAGCAACGTTTTTCAGAGCTGTTCTGGGATAACGACTCTATCGCCCCAGATGATACAGCCCTTTTGGGAGAAGAGTTCAGTCTGCTGAGACTTGAATGGTGTGAAGTCATCTGATACTTGGTCCAATGGCCATCCACGTTCTACCCAGCTTAGGACTCGTGCTAGGGTGTGGTCGCGCTTGGTTTCTCTCACGATGTCTCGAGCGGTCAGTGGCGGCGAGTTGAGTGCCTCGATTTGCAATCGCGGTTTCCTGTCGATTGGTGATAGTTAGCCCCTTTTGAGGCCTGGCTGGGTCCTGGCAAGCTGCGGCAGACCCATCCAATGTGGCCTCGTTTCCCGCACTCGTGGCAGAGTGCGTCGCGGAATTTGCATTCGGACCTGGCATGGTCGGCTCCACAACCAGCGCAAGGGCGTAGGGGCTTCGGATGATGATCCCGGTCAGACCTCAATCGGTGGAACCCTTCTTCGTCACTGTCTGACGACGAAGAGAGGTCCTCGTGATGCGTTGTCGCAAGCTGCCCTTCTGAGTTGGATGAGATGTCACTGGCCGGTGGTGGTACCGGAGCGTGGTTTCAGCGAAGTTGTGCAGCCGACTTCCTGGTTTCTTCTGCTGCAGTCGCATCGGCGATGGTGTTGGCAAGGCTGATGTCGCCTTTCGCCATCAGCTTGCTTTGTAAACCTGGTGCATCTAGTCCCAGAACTATTCGATCTCTTAGTGCGTCTTCTAAATCGGTGAATCCGCAGAGGCCTCCCAAATTTCGGAGGTCTGCTACAAAGTCGGCCACGCTTTCCCCCTTCCGCTGGCTCCTCTGATAAAACTCGTGGCATCTCATGAGCGTAGGCATGGTTGGAGCGTAGTGGCCTCTCAGGATGGGTTCGAGGTCATCCCAATCCAAGACCTTCACTTCTCGGGGTTTGGCTAGTGCTTTAGCCATCTTAAATACGGTTGGACCGCAATGCGTTAGGAACAACGCCCCTTTTTTTCCTGGTGTGGCGTCCTTTAAGTTGTTCGTCTCTAGGAACATTTGGAAGCGATCCATGTAGGACTCCCAGTCTTCTTGTGTTGGATCGAACGGAGCGGGTGGTACGATGCCGCCAGACATGGTTCCGTTGTTGGTGCTGTCTGTCACGTGCTCGGTGTTTCTTCCTGGTTCCGTTGGTTCAGACATCTCCATATCCCATCCTCGTCGCCAGTGTTAAGTATTGAGTATGGGTGAGAAGGAATGGACCTCTGAACGGTGAACTTCAGCTCTTTATTTACATTGTGACTTCTCTTTATAACAACAGTAAACCCCGCCTTATATAGGCAACCCTTGTAACGTTTTAACCAATAACAAGCTAGGAACGCTAGCTTTTATAACCAATAAGAACTCTCTGTTAAGGGCCAATCGGATTCCCTGGAACGGGCCAATCCGGTCCTGCCGCTTAACAGCCAATCAGAAGTGCAGGGGCAGAACCCTGCACTTACTCCAAGCTCACACTTTATTAATCATATTGCATACACAACAGTTGTAAATGTAATAATTGGCTTGCCATGATATGAATGCAGCAGCACAAACAGGTCTTTCAAGACTTTTTCTGGTTTTGTGCCTAGCATTCATGAAAATCAACCAGAGGGAACGCAGCCAGTGCTGAATTGGCTTGGCTTGGTTTAAAATCTCCTTCTTGAGAATAGTTTTGCTTGAACAAATAGGCAGCCCACTTTTGTCATACTACTTTGTGTTGTCATTTCATTTTGTTTGTATGTACATGAAAACTTCAGCCTGTCTCTTCAATAAATTCTCATGCTCCACAAAGGGAAGGAGTATGTCTATATTTTTTATGAAGACTTTCCCCACCACCACAAAATCATGTACAGCTGTTGTTACAAGAGATAGCAAACTCAATCTTGCCAACTACATAGAAACACATCTGTATAGATTTCCTGGTAAGTCTACATGGGTGATATGCTATTACCTTCTGCCAGGATATTCAGGATGTTTTCATTTTCCTTCTGTCCCACAATTCTGGTGTTCCTCTGTGATCTCCTGTTCAAGTACTAACCAAGTCTGACCCTCAACTTGCTGTCTCTCATCATAGTCAGTTTTCACCACCTGCCACCAACATTAGAAAAAGATTAAATTCTGGATTCCTCTCTCAGCACATCACATGCCTGTCCTAATTTATATCGAAACATTTATTTAGTCCACTATAACTGTTCTACTCTCAATCAAAAGTTATTTTCAAACAAATACAGGTAGTCCTTGATTTACAACCATTCATTTAGTGACCGTTCAAAATTACAATGAGCTCCGTCTCGTCCTTTTCCTCTGACCCAGGCTCCAATGGGGCCATGACACAAGCAGTTTGAAAGCATGAACATGCAAGTAGATACCACTTCATTGGGAAGGTAACAGCATATGACCACAGAAAAGGTCTTCAGACAATACTGGTTCCCTGGGCTAGGAAATGGAGAATAGCACCACCCCTTAGAGTAGGACATGTCTGAACAGGGGAAACCTTGTCCTTTTTCATTTAGGAGCTCAAGATAGCATATATGTTATACTATCCTTGCATTTTTTTCCCAACTACTACCACTCAGGTGGATTGAAAAGAGCATGCCTAAAGTTACCTGATGAAGATGGCCTAAAACCTGTGTCTCTTGCCATCAACAACTTCACTACCACACCATATTGGCTCTCATGCTTCCGCTGAGCATTGAAACAGCAACCTTCTATTTGCAAGGCAAATGGTACAACTCCTTTATTATTATAGCATTCGTGTATTACACAATCCTAAGAGCTGTTGTCCAGCTGATATAAAGGAAACACAAAGGTATATGTAATGATCTAAAATGTAGTGCTAAAAGTAAAACTGTTACTTGGGTTCCTGGAATACAGGGGTGTCAAACTCAATACCCGAAGGCCAGATCTGGCCCGCGTGCGGAGTGCTTAGATCTGGCCCATGGGGCCACCCTGGAAATAGTGAAAGACTGGTCTGCAGTGCCTCTGCCAGTGAAAACAGAGCTTGGGAGGGCCGCACATGGCCCCACAAACTCCGTTTTCACTGGCAGAGGGTTGCAGAAGGCCATCACAACCAAAAAGCGAGCTCAGGAGCTCGTTTTCAGTGGCAGAGTGCTCAGGAAACCATAGGCACTCTCCCCAGCACAAGTTATATCATGCTGGCTATGCCCACTCTGACCACGCTCCCCCAGCCCCTCCTCCAAGATCAAACACAGCCCAAATATGGCCCTCAATGAAATCAATTTTGACACCCTTGCTATAATAGAATAGTTTGTTTGTTCAAAACTTTCCGAATTGTCCATAGTTACACTAATTTTGTGTTGCTCAGTATCCCATTTATTTGGGGTTGATATAGAATGATTGTACCAAAAATGTTCAAAAGATCTGATATTCTCTCTGTATTTTTCTCCCACTCCCCCCCCCCCCCG
>BHEV01008959.1:0-45032 GCA_004319985.1 Emydocephalus ijimae | reverse complement strand
TCCATTCCCTGGGAGGCGGAAAAGTCTTCGCTAAACTAGACTTTGCTCAGGCATACCAACAACTGCCGGTAGATGAAAAAAAACGGCACAGGCACAGACGATTGTGACGCACCGAGGTGCCTTGAAATGTACCCGACTCCAATTCAGAGTGAGCGTAGCCCCGGGGATCTTTCAGAGCTTGATGGAAAGACTATTACAAGGGATAAAAGGCGTTGTCCCATACTTTGATGTGTTAATCGCTGCCCGTACCCTGAAAATTTTATGGGATCGCCTGAGGATGGTCCTCCAGAGATTCAAAGACGCAGGTCTTAAAGTGAAGAAAAATAAGTGTAAACTGTGTACAGATCGTGTTGAATTTTTAGGGTATTTAATTGATAGTCATGGCATTCACCCTACCGATAGCAAACTGAGGGCAATCAAAAACGCTCCCAAACCCCGGAATAAGGCCGACCTCCAGGCGTTTCTAGGCCTTATCAGTTTTTATAACGTATTCCTGCTGCATAAAGCAACTGTAGCTGAACCCCTACATCGTTTATTGGACAAAAAAGCAATTTGGGTATGGGGATATAGAGAAGAGCAGGCGTTTCGAAATGGAAAAAAATTATTGACTTCTGACGCTGTACTAATGCAGTACAATGAGACTTTGCCGTTAACAATCACGTGTGATACATCGCCTTTCGGAGTAGGCGCCATTTTGAGCCACGTTTTGCCAAACGGTAGCGAAGCCCCTGTTGCCTATTTCTCAAAGACGCTTTCAAAAGCAGAACGCAATTGTAAATAAAGAGTTGAAGTTCACCGTTTCACCAGCTCGTCTCCATTCTTCGTGCCCACGCTCAGTTCTTAACAGTTATTTTCATTGTTTAAAAGGAATCATCTTTCCAAAATACAAGTACGGATTTCAGTGCTATTATTATTTCACTTCCACATGGTATAGATTTAATATTGTCCAACATATAAAGAATGGGCCTGACAAATGCCCTCAGATATGGTGTGGAAGTGTGAAAGAAAGCAAATGTGATAATTTTTTAAGCAAGGAGTTTCTGAAAACTACCCATGCATTTTATAAGGGAGCAAACTATATCTTCTAAAAAGGAAACAGAAAGGAATCTTGCTGGTCACATCTATCCAACCCATCACAACGAGGAAGCAGGGAATGTTGCAGGTCCCATCCCCGAGGGAGATACACCTGGTGGGACCAAAAAGAAGGATCTTCTCTGTGGTGGCTCCCTCTCTCTGGAACATCATTCTCCCAGACATTAGAATGCCCTTCACTCTAATACACTTCCAGAAGGTGCCAAAGACCTAGTTCTGCCAGTGGGCCTGGGGAACCCAGAGCAGGATGGAGCCTGTTAAATGGCTCGTGTGATCTGCTGTCGCCAGGGTGTGGGGTGGGAATTAGGGGGTGATTTTGTTATATTGTACTATATTTATTTAATTCTCTTTGTTAGTTTTTATTGTTTTAAATGTGGTTTTATATTCTGTAAGCTGCCTTGAGTCATCATGGGAGAATAGGTGGCAATATAAATTCAATAAATAAATCACAGAATAAGCAAAAACAAACAAACCATATATCATCATAGCAGCTACAAAGCAAAAGTAGTCTACTTTCCTAGCACCAATAAAAACAAGAATGATTAGCCATGAAATCTTTTAAAGAGGGTTGACTACTCAATTGTTTAAATAAGTATACCTGACAAGCTTGATCCCATCTTATATAACCCAATATTCTGACATTAGGCTGCCCAATTCATTTCCCATTAAGAAGAAATCCATGAAAGCATATGTTTTCATTGAAGGTAAAGTTTATAGATCTCAAATCACTTTCCATCAAGACTTATATTCCTCTCAAGGACTGACTAGATCCATATTCCTTTAACAATTAATTCCAACCTGAAATATAATAGTCTCCTCCTTGGGATATATCCAATGACAACAGGAGAAAAGAGATTTAATGAACCTGACATTACAATGTTAAGCCATTCCAAAAGAAAGACAGGTAGCAAGCAAGAAGCCAGTAGATATCCTTTGGCCCTGCCAAACTCCCCTGGCCTATCCATTTTTTAAAACTAGGGAAAAAAAACAATTGAGAAGGTGTCATGTTAAAAATGTACTGTATTTATAAGAAAGTCTTGGGCTTGCATAAATCTCACATCCTTGGAATATAAACAAGATGAATAGCTGCAGGGCAAGTTTTTATTTGAAAATGAACCCACTTAGCCCTGTAGAAAGACCAAGATAAAATCAATAAAAAAGAAATTAGTGTGGGTTCCCTTATGCCTTTATTTTTCTAATAAATTAATACTTCCACCATGACAGTCGTTCTGGAATAAAGCAAGTACCAGTCATAGTTTCAAAATTTCAAATCTGCCAGTGAACACAAAAGAATTGCTTATCTGTTATAAATCATGAAACCATTGTAGTATCTGTACCATGGGTGTAGAATACCAAATGAGGCAAGTAAATCCATGTAACCACATTAGATGGGGACAAGTATCTCAATACTACAACCTATTTAAAAAACCCACCCAAAAAATCAAGTCTTTTTTTTTTGCTCTTGACAGCATAGCCTAGCAATAATAAACAAAATGGGATGACAAGTCATTTCATAGACCTGAATTATCTTCAGGGAAGATTTTCAAGGAAAGCATGGATAAATTGTGCTAATAGATGTTGCTCTCAACTGACAATATTCAGCACTGATGCTAATTCTCTTCGGAGATGTCTAAGAATGTGTTGTTATGTCTCTGCTACCTCGACTGAGGAAAAAAGTCAAGATGGCAGCTATCATCCCAGAAATGAAGTCCTGCCCCTTTTAAAGTGCCTTGTACAAACAACAAACATAAAAATGGGATTCCGGTTGAATTGGGTAGTCTGGTCTTCTTGTCCCTGACTTGCTGCATTTTTAGTTGCCAGGAGTTTCAGAAGGCAATTATTTTAGCTGGATTTAAAAAATAATTCTAATTGATACAGGTCTTCAAATGATATTTTACTTGAAATATCTGGATTTATGTTTCTGAGTTACTTGGAATTACATGGTGTTTCAGGGATAGCTAAATGAAAAGAAGGGGGGACTGAAAATTTCCCTTCTGAAAATTAATTTCAATTACAACAGAGAGCATTTTCTTATTCCAGTCTAAATGGAAATGACAGGTAGAATGCCATTTGATAAATAACTATGCGAAGGAGATCCTTTCCTTATATAGGATGAAAAGACTTTAATAGTTGCAGCCTGCTGCCTATTAAAAGCACATTAACTCACACCTTCTGCATCCAACATCTTTGGGATATCCAGGTATTTTTCAGCAACCTCCATGGCCAGGTTTATATTCCCCAAAGGGTCGTCCTGCACAGGAAGCAGAAATTACAATTGTTAAATCCTATGTTAAGCAAGGTTGCAATAATTCAAAAGCAAGGACAGAATATGTTAGAGTTCCACTCAATAGCAGCATTTTAAAATAAAATAAAATTCTCCCCCAAGAAGCATGTTAAAACCAGGCAGATTTCCATTGCACCGTATCTTCCATCTTGACATTTTTAACCATACCCTGCTGACACTCCTACTCCCAAGTATGTTTATATAATATAGGAATTAAGCAGTTGTCCCTTATATCTTTTTTTTTTTAAATGTTTCAGTGGAATTTACTCCAGTGCATGATACTGATATTTCAGGGTTACTAGAGAACTATTGAAAAATTGTTCTGGTAGGACAAATTTTCGAAGTTCTGCCTTCACTTTCTCCTTCCCTGCCCTTAAGGATTCCCCCTGTAAGCTTCAGACAGATATACAAAAGATGAATGTGATTTGCCACTTGCTAAACTAAAAGCTTAGTTATTAGTTATGCCTGCTATTTAACTCATGCTGCATATGAACCAAACAATGTGTGGCAGCCAAAAATCAAGCTTTTCAGCTTGGCATATTGTATGAACATACCCTAAAGCATCAATGCAAAAAAAGATCTTCTATGGCTCTCCAGATTTCCAGAAAGCAAAGAAAGGCATGCAGAAAGAAAAACTAACATGCACACAAGTGCATGCACACTCCCCCATCAAATCTATAATGTCAATATATTTAAATTATTTTTGCACAATCTAGAGAGCTTTTAGACATGACTAACCCTTACTGAAATTGGTGGGATATAAATATTGTGCAGCTTATTTATCTTCATGTCAGTTAAACATTTCACAGGATTGCACCATCTATTGAATACTTTCTAACATAGTGAATCTCACAATGCATCTTTACTCAGGATTATAATGCTCATAGACGAACCAATTGGCTGTGAGTTGGAGACAGACCTACATTGAATATCCCAAATCCAAGTAGATTTGTCCAAATGGTGGCTTATTTTTCAGGATACTTTTCAGCCACTTTCATGGCATGTGATTTAGCTTACTTGGGATTACCTGCTGCAGTCTTAACCATAATGATTGGCCATTATCAGTGGGAGAAATTTCAAATTAGCAGGGAGCACCTGTTTCAGGAAGGCTGCAGGTCAAGAGCCAAGAAAGAAGGCTCATTTTAAACTACAAATCACACATATCTCTTTATATGTAGTATGTGAGCCAAATCAGTGCAAATCATCATGCCAGATTGGTGCAAGTTATCATGCCATACCAGCAAAATTAATGACCTTTGAAAGCTTGGAGTAGTCAATAAGATCTGGTCGATGTCTATGAATCAGTGCACAGAGACCAAGGCCATCTTTCCAGCTTCATCAGAAGAAATCAAAAATAAGGTGACAATATATTAATGAAACAATGATTTTGTCAAACAATGAAAACTGACAAAATTCAGCAATTGTACCACATGTCCAACAGTAGTAGTTCATAAAATTCCAGTGGTGATTGCAATTTGGCTAAATCTCATTTAATGGTGCAGAACATAGGAGAAAGTCACAGTATAATTTTGTGAACCAGTGTTTCTAGTTTCAAGTCACAATAAAAAATATTTAAAATGTTGATAAGGCAAAGACATTTTAGGATATTATAAGATAAATTTTCTTGACATTAGACACTTTTGTGCAGAAAAGAGCCCAGATAAATTTCATGCACAGTGCACTAGATGATAAATGACTGCTTGCTTATTTTTTCACAGTGCAAGAACCTACAATTGGCTGGAACAGATGAGCCGCTCATTTCACTCAGTGGTTTGTCCATCTTTTTATTTGCATTTAGATATCCAGAGCATACTCAGGGTAGCTCAGAAAATATTGCTCGCATATCATTTAAAAAATCAGTAGTAAAATTTTAAACCAGCAGCCAATAAAAGAGCAGGCCACTCACACAGTCCAAAAAGTCTGGAGGGATGAAAATGTTTGAAATTTCTGAGAGCTCCAGTGGATTGTGTCTAGAAACCAAACATGGAAATGACGTGCCGTACACAGACAGTAACACATATGTTGAACAGGAGAGTTCCTTTCTCCAATGCCTTATAAGGAGTAGGAAGTTTCATGTGGGAGAAAGTATAATTCTTCTGAGTCCATTATTTGATACATTACAGTAGATAGTTTATCCTGCATTCACCAACAGAATGTCTCAGCCAACACTCCCAGCTCTTGTCTATGGAGATTCTCAGTCATCCAGGTCATGGTTGTCCCAAAGGTGCTTTTTCAAGAGGATGAGAAGCAAAATATCCTCAGAAAAAAAACAGAAAGTCCAGTTGCCTCTTGAAAAAGCACCTCTGAGACTTCCAGCTCTTCTGAAGATGCCAGGCTTGGGAAGCGGAGTCTATTTATTTTACCACTTTTAATGCATTTTTCATATATATTATTTTTTAAATAGCATTTGAAGCCAAACCCAACAATCCAGTAATTACAAGTATCTATAAAAATAGGATAGTTGGTTAAAATCTGTTCTTAACTACCTGCAGAGACCTCAACTATCTGTAGATAAAAGACTATTCTCAACAACAGAGATCTTTTCTTCTATTCTTATATGCAGGGGTAAGATCCAACAGGGTTAACTACCAGTTCGGTCATTTACAAAGTTCGGTGGTTTACGATGTGCTTCCCTGCACGCTGCATGGGCGCGCTTGTAAATCATCATCAGCATGCTGCGTGCAGCCTTTCAAAAAGCCCCTTTTTCCAGCTTTTTAAACTGCAGCTGTGCCTCGCATGGCAGCTGAAGTTGAAAAAAATCAGGAAATAAAGGTCAGGTAAGAGCCCAGGTGGGCAGGTGGGCAAAAACATCAGCAGACATAGAACCGGTTCTATGTCTGCTGCTCTTCAGAGCTACCAATTCTACAGAGGTGGACAGAACTGGTAGAAACCCACCCCTGCTTACATGTATATAGGTATTTACATAGTATCTATGATCTCCAGTCTCACAATGGTAACTCTGGGCATTGTACAGAGATCAAAACAAAAGCCGCAACATAAATACCATGATGTTCACGTTTTGTGTCTTGGATTTTTCTACACGCTGTACACCTAAGGTTTTATTGCTTTCCGTTCTTTGGAGTAAGAGATTTTTGAAACTTGAAAGCTTACATATTTATTTAGATCCATAACAAAAACAAGTGTCTTTTTTTCTTTTTTTTTAATCTCAGCATGAACTACTGGGAAAAAATTAGCATTTATTAATCATGCCACAATGCCCAATTTTCACTCTATTTATAGGTTCTGTGAAAGGGATCTTTCTTCCACTATTTCTGGAAATTTCAACATACTTGCAATATAAATTAATTTCTAGAAAATACACAACAGATTTACGTTGTGCTGATGGAGGTAAGATAGAAAATGACAGTGTTTGATTTTTTTATATTTTGTTGTCAGTTGTCATTACAATTGGGACTTCTTGTTTATTCCCCTACATATTAGTTGTAGTAATTTCCTCTCTAATTAGGCCTCATCAGTCAAACAGCATCCATGGTGACATGTGAAATAAACACACTGCTGACTCCTTTAATATACAGTATCCATTTTAATTGCTAAAATAATCAGGGAGCCCCTATACTCATGCTAGCCTTGCAGAGTTATTCCTGGCCCTTCTCAAACTACAAAGAAAATATGTTGCATTGTGTGCTCTCCATTTTCAACTGTACCACTAAGGATAGAACACATCTACATAATGAATAGTAAAGTCTTTACATCTATAAAAGATTCACTTTACCTAAGATGGAAATTTTGAATGTTCACATTTCGGTAAGGTGCTGTTTTTCTTTGACACCACAACAGCAGTCCTTCTTTGGCAGATGTCTCTGAAAATACCATCAAAGAAGATTTATAAAGAATAACAGAACTTCAATTTATAAAGAATAACAGAACTTCAATTTACTCACTACAGTACATAGCAGAGATTCAGCTGATTTAGAAGGTTAGACATCTACCTCAGATGATATTGCTTAATTCAACAGATACAGAGAGAATTTCCAAGGAAATCTGTATCAGAAAAATGGTGAATACACTATCCGGTTTAGTTATGAAAATATCTCCCTCTCTTTTTTCCATATGGTTTCTTACAAAATGCAATTATTGAAAGTTAACATTGTGTCTGTTACAAAACAAGGGGCATTTATACGACAAAAAAACTCTAGAATTGATTGTAAACTTTCCTTATAATTTTTTTCCATCATGTACCCAGCCATTCATCACTTACCGGTATTTTTCTTCAATAATTGCATCCTGCTTCACTGACTCAGGAATGATGTCATCATTCATAAGACATCTCTTTTTAAAAATGATTTAATTGGTACAATAGAATCAGGGTAAATTTGTCAGGAATAATTATCCTCTCAATTAACCAACGAAGTATAAAAATTGGTTGATCTGCTACATATTGTCTAATGTAATGGATGGCAGCTGTTTACTTGAGTAAAATGTTGGGAAAAAAATCTATAGCTGCCCAAATTATTCACTTCAATGTTTTACAATATTAAGCAATCTTTACAAAGTAGCATAAAATGCTGCAGTATCTACATACAGTATACTACCAAAGAATTCTCCAATCTCCACATGGATGTTATCACTCAATTGAATAAAATATATATTTCCCCGGAAAAGAACCATTTTACATTAAGAAGAACATACTATTCACGCCTTGAATTTCATAACTCCAGTGCAGCAAATTCTAGTATTTTTCTCAATACAAGATCATAAAATGTCCTATTATGTTTACTGGATGGATAATCAACTCATAGAAAATGGAAAGTCCATTCCAGGCATTGCTAAACTATCCATCTGCTGAGCTATATACTAAAGTAGGAAGACAGAAGCAAAGAACCTGAGGTGCTACAGACCCGTTACAGTAATAAGAGTATCAATCTTTCCTCTCAACCAAAGGATAAAACAAGAAGCTCTCAGGACACTATATTGGGCAGGCAAGAGAAAGAGGGGCATGATTTGAACCCGGCCACTACTATAAATAGGACTTTCATTCTAACTTGTCTGTTCTGAATTTCTTCTTCAACTGTATTTTCAGATCTTGCAATAAGAATAATTTATCAGAGAGCTGCATTCTTGAATCGCTATTATTGTTCATTTGGAAAAATCTGAAATGAAATTCTTTTGCGTTTGAAAGACAGATATTTGTGCATTTTTATATATAAAAATCTTCTATGTTGTATTTTCTTTGTGCTTATTCTTTCGTTATGCAGTTTGTTCTGACTGCTTTCCTTGGAAGCTGGATTCAGATGATAATGTTGACTAGGAAGTTCACACAATAAAGTTCCCAGGGCCAAGTCACCACAAGAATCTGAGGACATTATAGACATTTGCTCACTATCTTATTTTACTAAAAAAAAAAAAAATCCAAACCTTCAACTTTACTATCAATTATGGTGGGGAAGAATGACAAGCGAATGACATGGAATGTATTCAATCAGAATCTAAGTGGAAATCTTTTACAGTGTAAAAAGATCCCTGTCATGAAAAGATGTCAAGAAGATTTCAGCAAATTAATTCAATCACTATCCTAAATAATTGATGATATCCTTCTTTCCTTTCTTCAAGGAGATGATGACCATAGATCCAGACCTTCCCTCCCAAACGAATTAGGACTAAACTAGAGGTTGCAAAACTGCATGTTATTACTATATTTATCTGATGATAAGAAAATAATAGTGTTCAAATAAGCTCTCTGTCAAGAAAGCTGTACCTGAAAGCGGCTGCTTAATCTTCCTATCAACCTTCACATTCACCTCTCTCTCTGTGTTTGTGTGTGTGCATTTCTCCCTATTTAAGTACAGAGCTTTCTTTAAATTTTACATTTGGCCACATGAAGTTATTTTTAATAATAATAATAATTTGTTCTCATATGTAGGAAATAATTTGAGGTTACAAATAGCTACAATAAAATTAAAGTCTCCTTTGAACTAAGTTTTACTCCTGATTACTTGGTGGATCCATCCATGCTGTTTTCTTATCAACAGTATGGAATTGGCTTGCAGTTGCTGCCTTTGAGATATTTTTTCAATTTCCCAATGCTGCCTACAACCTGGTATTTTCTGGTAGCCTCCAACCCAAGTGCTAATCAGTCTGGCCCTACTTAATTTCCAAACCAGATAAGATCAGCTTACAAGTAAATGAACAAAATAAAAAGTTAGTAAGTGTGACATATTGTTTGTATATCATCTAATTTAGCTCTATGATTCATAAGGAACTCTATGTTTCCAATTGATCAGTCCACTTGTAGGAAAGGGAGATTGTTGGATATAAAAGTATCACATGTTTTAATGCATTTTTGAAGAAGAGAACATAATTCACATTTCTGTTTCCTTATGGGATCTGTTTACCCTACCAGAAATAATAATAAAGAACAAAGCGGATCAGCAAAAAGCAGTCCTAAATGCTTCTTTATAAGTTGCTTAATTGCTATACTGATATTTACATCAGAATTCACTATTGTCAATAAAGCTATAGCCAGTTCAATCAATCCGTATTCCTGAAACCAAGTCCATTTGACACAAAAAGTTGAAGACAACATTATACAGAATATTCTTACCTTCCACTGAGATATCTTGAATAGCAAAACGGAGGATGATAGTCCAGATCATACCCAGAGTCATTTTCACATTGCCATCCACAATTTCTAGAGAGAAATGGAATGGATAATTTACAGCAGGGTCATCAATACAATAATATGTGGTAGCCAGTGGTGGTATTCTACTGATTTGGCCCTGTTCAGGCGAACTGGTAGTAAAAAATGCTACCGTTCGGCTGAAGCAGTAGTAAAAAAAACAGCTACAGGTTCAGCTGAACTGCTATTTCTTTTTCCCCACTCCCGGCGATCAGCTGTGCCGACAATCAGCTGTGCTGAGATCCCTCTTGCTGTCTTATTGCTTCACCCAGGAGGCTTCCCTGAGGCCCAGGAGGCAAAAAAACAGAGCATGGGGGGGGGCGAGGTTGCACAGGCCCCCCGCACTCCATTTTTTGCCTTCTGGGCCTCGGGGAAGCCTTCTGGAAGCAAAAACAACTTCCCTGAGGCCCAGGAGGCAAAAGAAATGGAGTGGGGGGAGTACTGCAAAAAAGAAGAAGAAACCATGCCCACCCAGTCACATGACCACACCTACCTAGCCACTCCCACCCAGCCACACTCACAGAACCTGTAGTAAAAGTACTGTATTTGCATCCCACCCCTGGTGGTAGCTGTCATTTGGGATTCATTATGTTCCCCATGCATACTTATTTCATGATACCTTGCTGGCAGATTCGTAGTTCTACTTTTAAAACTGATTCTCCAGGTGGTTCTCGACCTACAACCACAATGGAGCCCAAAAGTTATGTTGCTAAGTGAACCATTTGTTAAGTGAGTTTTGCCCCATTTTACGATCTTTCTTGCTACAGTTATTAAGTGAAACTTGCAGTTGTTAAGTTAGTCACCCGGTTGTTAAGTAAATCGGGCTCCCCTATTGATTTCACTTGTCAGAAGGTCACCAAAGTCCTGGACACTACAAATGTCATAAATATGAACCAGTTCCCAGGGGACTGAATGCTGATCACATGACCATGAGGATGCTGCAATGGTTGTACGTGTGAAAAATGGTCATAAGTCCATTTTTTCAGTGCTCTTGTAACTTTGAGTGGTCACTGAATGAATTGTTGTAAGTCGAGGGCTACCTGTATTTTAAAAGCATTTTCAGTAGTACCTGAAGATTGTAAGGCCTTCTCTGTTCAAAACAAGCACTCTGCTACAGCTCTTTCAAACAAGAAGTGTGCCATAGAAAAAAGATATATTTTGAAATGTAGTTCACAGTTGTTTTTTGAAGGTATATTGTATATATAGTGACCCCAAGCAGCACTAAAAATGTAAGCTTATAACTGAAAGAAATCTTGTTATGGATACTCTCCACATACCTTCTGCACCAATTGAGACAAGTTTGACACCTTTGCTTGCTATAAAATCCAGAGCTTTGTTGACATTTGCAATTTTATGGAAGCGCATTTTTCCTCTATCTGGTTTCGGAAGTCTTTCTCCTGCAGGAAAGAAAATCAAAAATATTTGTGAGTACTGGAATCTGGCTGTACTACTCTAGTGGGACAAGCATGCTCTTTGCTATCTAAAACCAAAGGTGGCTGGTAGATTAACAGAGAAGATGCAAACTACTGCACCAAAATTGCCTTTTGCTTCTTGCCTCTGTATTTAATGTTTTTAATATATTTATATTTATGATTTTAATTGTAAGCCATCCCAAACTGCTTTGCTAAGTGAATTGGATGATATATAAATTTAACAAATAAATATACAAATAAAACTAAAATCTAGTCTTCCTTGAAGATTTGTTTTAATGACTGAGCTAATTTGTGATGCAATAAAATGACTCACTTTATTTTTACTTTACTTTTACTCATTGTTTGATTTTATTGATGCAATAAAAATGGTTGCGTCTTTCCAAGCTATGATATACAGTTTGTAGATTCTCTATTTAGCTTCATTTTTAGTCCTTTAGAATGCGTCAAGCATTAAATATTAATGTACCAGTTTTTAATATTTAGTCCACTTCTGATCCAAGGAAAAGGATCCAGAGATGGCTCTCAGCATCCTTTATCAACATCTGTATCAACATCTGGAGGGCCATCGGGTACCTAGAACTGCTCTAAATACAGCAATAAATGATTTGAAAGTAGTGTTTACTATCCCATGCCAAAGTCTTACTTCAGATTAATCCATAGAACAAAGATACCATTTAAAAATAGTTGGTCTTCATTTCTTTATGCTGGTAATATAATAAATTTGAAAATTTTTGGCTTATATGCCATCACATGTCCATTTGTAATTCCTATTGGTTATGTAACATTATCATGTTAATCAGGTTCTTGAAAGACAATTATGGGTTGAAATGGTGTGTTAAATCCAAAAGCTGTATATTTCCATCTATGAAGAAATTTGGATATATTGAGTTTGAACTGTTGTAAAATGGTTGAAAGAATGCTTGCTCCTATGCTCCAAGTGCTGCCTTAATAAAATTTGCTTTAATGCATTTGTGTTCAAATTTATGCACTTCCAAAAGAGAATTGAAAGAGAAAATGATGCTTCAATATCATGTTTAACCTGAAATATATGTTTGTGTGTCTATATTAGAATTAGATACAGTTTAGATAAGTAGTACTTCTAAGTTTTTTATTTGGTTTAATTGTTTAATTGTCTGGGTTTTTAAGTTATCTGGCTATTTTTTTAGCATATAGGTTATTCCTTCTTCTCCTTAGAAGTATACAGTCTTTACTTTTTCTTCTCATTACATACTTTTTGAATACAATAGATAAGATTACTTTTTTGAAGTCTTTGTAGTTCATAAAACAGTAGTATAGTCATATAATTACACTAATATTTCATTTTATTGTAATGTTATAAACTAATAACAAAGGTTTTTCAATCAATAATTTTAACATGTATTAAAATTGTATTTAAAATACTGAGTGCAATCTCGGATACTACAAAAAGAAAGCAAAACTGAAAACAGTCCATTGGAACAAAAAACTGATTGATGCACAAGCATTGTGATTATATGAATATTTTTGTTGTACAATTTTGGCATTTGTTTTCCCTTTCTTTACTTTTTCTTTTTTCTGACTTGCATATTAGGGGTTTTTTTGGGGGGGGGGATACTATTAATAGAGCTGTGATTAATAATAAATGTTGCATCTCAATCAGCAACAAATTTTGGAGTCAGAACTGGCATGACATCGAAAAACCATGAGGCAGATTCTGAGTTGGAAATATATCTGATAAGGTGCTGTCTTTAAACAAACCTGAAATGACTTCCAAGAGTAGCATCAGCTTCAGTCCATTTCTGAAATCGTCTTCAATGTTCTCAATCTGGGTTCCAGCTTTCCGCAGATGGGAATTGCACCAAGCTGTAAATGTCTGCCAAAGTAATGAAGGACCTGGTTAAAAAAGCTGTTCGTTTTTTAATAATGATCTACAGATGCTCAGTTTCAAGCATTAACATCCTGAGTCAAAATTGAAATATTACAATTCTAGAAGCGGTTGGCTCACTTTTTGACAAATGTACATCACACCTGTCTTGTATTTAACAAAGAACAAGGGGCAGCATTTACAGGATTTTAATAGTTCTTATTCAGCTTATACAGCATATGTATATGTAGCCCCGTGTTACATATTCCAGATTCTCAAAGAGCACTTCCCTACATCCATCATCTTCACTCCTTGAACTCTCAGAACGAATCTCAAGGGACACCCTGGTTACCTTTGTCTCTGACTATCTGGAATGCTACAATGAGGGATGAATATCTAAAGCTGCTGTAGATCCAATAACATAACAAGATAATAATTAAAATCCTCTCACTCCTTATTTCTACCTACATAATATGACTTCAGTAACAGAGTGGTCAACGCCTGGAATGCCCTACCCGACTCCATTGTTACAGCCTCAAATCCTCACAGCTTCAACCTCAAACTGTCTACCGTGAACCTCACCCTATTCCTAAGAGGTCCATAAAGGGGGTGTGCATAAGTACACCAATGTGCCTACCGTCCCTGTCTTACTGTCCCCATTTATCTGTATTTACTTCCTTTGTACAGGTTTATGTTCATATCAGTGGTGGGATTCAAATTTTTTTACTGCCGGTTCTGTGTGCGTGGCTTGGTGGGCATGGCAGGAGAAGGATACTGTAAAATCTCCAGTCAGAGGTGGCATTTGCCAGTTCTCCGAACTACTCAAAATTTCTCCAGAACTGGTCAGAACCTGCTGAATACCACCTCTGGTTCATACCTATACTTGTTATCTTGTACATGTTTGACAAACATTATTTTATAAAAAACATTAAGGAAGGATTTGGCAAGTGGGTTTTTTCCAAAGTTGAAGGTTATGGTCAAGGTCAGAGTTAGGTGAGGAAGCTAGAAAAATCTGAGGGTTTCAGCCTCTCTCCTTTATATGAAGTATTGAGGAGAAGCTGAAGAACCAGCAAGATACCATTCCTCTTGCAAATTATGAAGCTCAGGAGTCAGAGGAGACACTAGAGTGGCCTCTAGTGGGGACAAAAGCCACAATTACCTCAGTTCTCTAACACTACTGAAGTCATAGAAACACTGGAGATGCTTTCAAAACAACTCAGTGCCCTTAAACCACCTCAGTTTCCCCAAGTTTAGCACTCTCTCAGACTACTTAACTAGCATGGTCAATCGCTGTCTTGCATAGAAATTCTCACAGATTCTGGCAGTTTGGAAAAGCCACTACTTTTATTCCAGCTTTTAAATGTAATGCCCAGTGGTGTGTTTCAAATATTTTTAGCACCGGTTCGGTGGGTGTGGCTTGATGGGCGTGCTTTGTGCACACGCACACACTTTGTGCAGAAGTTAGATGTGCACTTTGCGCAGACCCAGAGGCGTTTTGACTCACCTCCTGCAATCCTGCACTCTCCCTGATGCTTCAGCAGCTGCATGATCAAAATTCAGATGCTTGGCAACTGTCTCATAGTTATGACGGTTGCAGTGCCTTGTGGGGGGGGGTCATGTGATCCCTGTTGTGAATGAATAAATGTATAATAAAGTTATCTTGAGCTTGAAGTCAAGTGCAGGGTTCTGGCCCTACACTTCTGATTGGCTGTTAAATGGCGAGATCAGATTGGTCCGTTCAGGAGAATCTGATTGCACATTAACAAGCCGTTCTCATTGGTCAACGGAGCTAGCGCTCCCAGGTTTTCATTGGTTAAATGGTTAATAAGTTGCCTATATAAGGAAGGCTGTGGCAGCCATTGAGTTTGAGCTGTCACACCATGTAAATAAAGAGTTGAAGTTCACCATTTCAGTGGCTTGTCTCCATTCTTTCTCGCCCATGCTCCAAACTTAACACTGGCGACGAGGGTGGGATGTGGAGACGTCAGAGCTGACTGAACAACGAAGAACAATAACCAAGCATGTGGCTGAAAAATGCACAACGGCGGAACCATGTCCGGCGGCGTCATACCACCCGCTCCATTCGACCCAGCGCAAGAAGACTGGGAGTCCTACATGGATCGTTTCCAAATGTTCTTGGAAACCAACAATTTGAAGGATGCCATGACCAGAAAGAAACGGGCGGTATTCCTAACACATTGCGGGCCGACCGTATTCAAGATGGCTAAGGCACTAGCGAAACCGGCAGAAGTAAAGTCTATGGACTGGGACGTCCTCGAACCCCTACTGAGAGCCCACTATGCACCGACCGTGCCAACCCTTGTGAGGCGCCATGAATTTTACCAGAGGGACCAGTGGAAAGGAGAGAGCGTTGCAGATTTCGTCGCAGATCTCCAGAATCTGGGAGGCCTATGTAATTTTGCCGACCTCGAAGAAGCCCTGAGAGACCGAGTAATTCTGGGTTTAGAGTCACCGCACATGCAGAGCAAGCTGATGGCGAAGGGCGACATCAGCCTTAAAGATGCCATCGCTGAAGCCACTGCAGCGGAAGCAACCAAGAAGTCGGCTATCCGAATGCGCCATAGCCACGCCCCGGTTCACCAACCGACCAGTGAACTTTTACCCAAGCCAGAAGGGCAGTCAATAACGGCCCACCATGAGGACCTCTCTTCGTCGTCAGACAGCGACGAAGAAGAGGTCCATGAGCTGCGGTCCGATCGGGACCATTACCCGAAGTCCCAACACCCGTGCGCTGGCTGTGGGGCCAGCCACCCCAGGTCCGAATGCGAATTCCGCGACACGCTCTGCCATGAGTGCGGGAAATGAGGCCACATCGGATGGGTCTGTAGAAGTCTCCTAGGACCCAGCCAGACCTCGAAGGGGGCCAACTATCGCCAACCGACAGGAAACTGTCCTGTAAGGCGAGAACCAGTGAACCACTCCTACAGAAACCGAACCTTAAACCGCCCCACGAAGCGAGAAGAGGCTCACCAAACTATTACTATCAGTCACGCCTCTTCCTTAGATGCGAAGAAAATCCGAATTAAAGTGGCCATCGAAAATCAGCCCTGCCAGATGGAAGTCGACTCAGGATCGTCTCTCTCGATGGTCTCCTGGAAGACCCTCAAGCAACTCATCCCTACTATCCAGCGTCAAGACCTCCATTCCCAAAGACTCATCCTTAAAGACTATCAGGAGAATAGAATTCCAGTCGTAGGAACCAGTCGAGTCCGTGTCATGTTCAAAAACCGCACAGCGTACTTACCCCTGACAGTGATCGACAAGGACCGGCCTAGCCTGTTAGGCCTCCAGTTCGCGCCACTCGGCATTGAAGTGGCAGGCATTAACCGAATTGGCGGCAGTGACTGGGAAGAGGACCTCGTCCATGAATTCAAGGACGTCTTCGCAGAAAAGATAGGCAAGTACAAGGGGACCCCGATATCATTTAACCTTAATCCAAAAATAGCTCCCATCTGCCTTAAGCCTTGTTGAGGTCCATTTGCCCTAAAACCAAAAATCGACGAACAGCTTGATAAGTTAATAGCCCAGGGAGTGTTAGAGCCAACTGATCACTCTCCCTGGGAGACCCCAATCGTGACCCCCATTAAGCTGGATGGTTCGGTTAGAATTTGTGGGGACTACCGAGCCACCCTGAACCACGCCCTACAGCAAAACGCATATCCGGTGCCGGTGGTGCAGCACCTCCTCCATTCCCTGGGGGGCGGAAAAGTCTTCGCTAAACTAGACTTAGCTCAGGCATATCAGCAACTGCCGGTTGATGAAAAAACGTCAAAGGCACAGACCATCGTGACGTACCAAGGTGCCTTTAAATGTACACGGCTCCAATTCAGAGTGAGTGTAGTCCCGGGGATCTTCCAGAGCCTGATGGAAAGACTATTACAAGGGATTAAAGGCGTTGTCCCCTANGTGTCGAATTTTTAGGGTATTTAATTGACAGTCAGGGCATTCACCCTACCGATAGCAAATTGAGAGCAATCAAAAACGCTCCAAGACCACGGAATAAGGCCGACCTCCAGGCGTTTCTAGGCATTATCAATTTTTATAACGTATTCCTGCTGCACAAAGCGACTGTTGCTGAACCTTTACATCGTTTACTGGACAAAAAAGCAATTTGGGTATGGGGTCATAGAGAAGAGCAGGTGTTCCGTAATGTGAAAAAACTACTGACTTCTGACGCTGTACTAATACAGTACAATGAGACCTTGCCGTTAACTATCACGTGTGATGTATCGCCTTTCGGAGTGGGCGCCATTTTGAGCCACGTATTGCCTAATGGTAGCGAAGCCCCTGTTGCATATTTTTCAAAGACGCTTTCAAAAACAGAGCGCAATTATTGCCAGATTGATAAAGAAGCCCTTGCTATTGTGTCTGCTGTCAAAAGATTTCATGAGTACGTGTATGGCCGAGCTTTTACTATAGTGACTGACCACAAACCTTTGCTGGGAATAATAGCGGGAGATAAGCCAACCCCCTATATATTATCTCCCAGAATGACTCTCTGGTCAGAATTCTTGGCTGCTTATAATTATTGGCTGCAATACTGCCCGGGGAAAGCCATTCCCCACGCCGACGCATTGAGCCAAGCACCGCTTCCAGAGACTATTGACGACCCTGCGCCTGCAGTGACAACGTTACAGATCAAGGCACTTCGTACACCACCATTAACCGCCCGTGATATCGCGAGAGAAACAAAGCGTGACCCCCCCTTAGCACGAGTCCTCAGTTGGGTGGAACGCGGATGGCCATTGGACCAAGTACCAGATGACTTCACACCATTCAAAAGCCGACAAACAGAGTTGTTTTCTCAAAAGGGTTGCATCATCTGGGGCGATAGAATCGTCATCCCAGAGCGACTCCGACAAGTAGTACTGAGAACCTTGCACGATGGCCCCCCCGGCATCGTGCACATGAAAGCCCTCGCACAAAGCTACGCGTGGTGGCCAGGCATCGACAAGCAAATTGAGACTTGGGTCAAAGCTTGTCATAGATGCCAGGAAGTAAGCAACGCGCCACCAAAGGCAATCCCAACCGAATGGGAAACACCGCAGGGACCCTGGTCCTGTATCCATCTGGACTTTGCTAGGCCGACCAAAGGCCACACCTTCTTGTTAACTGTGGACGCCTACTCGAACTGGCTCGAAATCCACTGAATGAAGAATACGACAACCGAAGCGGTCATTAAGAAACTGGAGAGACTGTTTGCAACCCACGGATTACCAGACGTTCTGGTATCCGACAACGGGCCCCAATTTACCACACTGTCTTTTGAATAGTACCTGGCAGACTGCGGTATTCGACATGCGCTGACTTCACCTGTGCATCCTGTGGCCAACGGAAGGGCCGAGCGCATGGTACAATTCGTCAAGAAAACACTACAAAAAGGGGACTATGACAACATCGAAGAAAAGATAAACCGAATCCTCTTTTTACAGCATATCACTCTGCACAGCATCACCAACAAAACTCCCGCCGAGCTTCTAATGGGACGAAAGCTCCGCTCCCACCTCGACCGGTTACACCCAGCGTACGAACCAGAGAAACCACACGGATCCAGCGGCCGATGCCGTACCTTCCAGGTAGGCGACTTGGTTTTTGCTAAAAATTTATTNACATCGAAGAAAAGATAAACCGAATCCTCTTTTTACAGCATATCACTCTGCACAGCATCACCAACAAAACTCCCGCCGAGCTTCTAATGGGACGAAAGCTCCGCTCCCACCTCGACCGGTTACACCCAGCGTACGAACCAGAGAAACCACACGGATCCAGCGGCCGATGCCGTACCTTCCAGGTAGGCGACTTGGTTTTTGCTAAAAATTTATTGGGCGATCCGTTGTGGGTAGAAGCGACTGTGGTCCGTGTAACCGGTCCGAGATCATACCTTGTACAATGCCGTGATGATAGATTATGGAAGTGCCATATCGATCAACTACGATCAAGGCTGTGGTCAGGGATCTCCGAATCCCCTGATAACCAAACTGACGGGGGGGAGATACAGAGGAAGATGAACTAGATGAACTTCAATTAGCAGAAAACCTTTTTGAAGGGAACAATAGCGGAACGGAAACTCAAGAAGAGGAACCAGGGATTGGAGTGAGTTCACCTCAGGGTGATACCAAAGATGTTGGTGACAATGAAAACTCAAACTCAGAGTCAGAGACACCCCTTTTGCCAAACAACGCCCTACCTCAAAAAGAGTGCAGCCAAATACCAGGTGCACAATGAAAATCAAATAGACTAACGAAACAACTGTCCTACCTGAAGGACTACGTAACCGCACCCCCTAAACGGAACCCGGGGGGAAGGGGTGTTGTGAATGAATAAATGTATAATACAGTTATCTTGAGCTTGAAGTCAAGTGCAGGGTTCTGGCCCTGCACTTCTGATTGGCTGTTAAATGGCGAGATCAGATGGGTCCGTTCAGGAGAATCTGATTGGCCATTAACGAGCCGTTCTCTCAACGGAGCTAGCGCTCCCAGGTTTTCATTGGTTAAATGGTTAATAAGTTGCCTATATAAGGAAGGCTGTTGCAGCCATTGAGTTTGAGCTGTCACACCATGTAAATAAAGAGTTGAAGTTCACCGTTTCAGTGGCTCGTCTCCATTCTTTCTCGCCCATGCTCCAAACTTAACAATTCCCTTTTGCAACTTTTCACAAGCAAAGTCAATGGGGAAACCTCATTCACTTAACAACCATATTATTAACTTAACAACTGCAGGGATTCACTTAACAACTGTGACAAGAAAGGTCATAAATGGGGCAAAATTCACAACTGTGGCAAGAAAGGTCATAAAACGGGGCAAAATTCACTGAACAAATGTTTCACTTAGCAACAGAAATTTTGGGCTCGGTTGTGGTCGTAAGTCGAGGACTACCTGTAGAGGTCACACCTCAAAGTATCATTGGGATGAAGTTATATATCAATTATCATTCCATTAGGATGAGAGAGAAAAAGCAATGTAGTAAGAGCTTAATTTCTACATGAAAAGAAGAAAGGTATCTGAACTAAGAATATCTAAACTCGACTGATAAGAAGAACTATTAATTAATTAGTGTCTTGGAGCCTCTGTAAACAGTCCCTGTAACCATATGCTAGATTATAATGAAAGCAGCTTTCTTCATCTTTGGAGATGTGCTTCCAGATGTGCTGAGATTATAAATCCCTCCTGGAAACTACAGAGCATTATTTTACTTACCTCTGCAAAGATGCTCAAGGAGTTCTGTGTTTTGTTTTAACTTAGAATTGACATTTAAATATGCAGCTACTGGAAAACACAGAAGAATAAGTAATTGATTCATTATGGCTGTTGCCACTCTCCCCCCAACATCCCTAGATCAGTGGCAAAATGATGAAGTTGCTTGTTTATTTTATTTACGGCACCGTCCTCACTTCCAATAAATCTGTTTTTACCCTTATCTTATCTTCAGTACAGTGAGTTCTGACTCAACGAGCATAGATAAAGTAGTTGTATAGTTTACACAATATTTCGCTCCAAGAGCTTTGTAAGGTTGCTCATTAATGCTCCAATCCTTATCACAATTATCTTGACAGGAAAAATCTGGTGCATTTTTCACACTATGGGGATGAGACATGGGAGACTACTAGCTTGAGGCATTTTGTCTGAGAAGTTAACCACTGTGGAAATGGATTTGACTTTATGATGCATCAGAATCAAGTTAAGTCCCAGAATTTTTCCATTCTGTACACAGTAATAAGTATAATATTCTGCATAGTACAGATTGCATATAATTCTGCCTCTAGTATCTTACATAACTCAGAAAATTCTTGTGGATATAAAAGCCAATGTCATATACCTCCATTCATACAAAACTACATGGCCCAAAGAAGGGATATATTGAGACAAGAAAGCTACACCTTACTATGGCAATCATCACAAACACCTAGAGAAAGAGAAGAAAATTCTCTGTGCCACTTGTTATCTGTCCAAACATTTTTTGTTCTTTGTTTTATCTCTAATTCCTCTTTCACTGTGAATTTCAAATGTAATTACTTAATGGGTTACGATCAGGGGTCTTCAAACTTGTCAGCTTTATGACTTGTGGACTTCAACTCCCAGAATTCCTCCTCCAGTCATGTTAGCCCAGGAATTCTAAGAGTTGAAGTCCACAAGTCTTAAACTTGCCAAGTTTGAAGAACCTTGGGTTAGAAGGTGGGATCTCATTGCCATGGGGTCATGAAAAAGTCTAAATATGTCACATTTACAGAGCAAATGTCTACAGAAATAAATCATTTTGAATTCATTTAGAATAGGCAGAAATAAAGCAAGGAAGATTCTTTTTTTTTGGACGCTATGCCTAATACTGTATCCCTAATGGCATTTTTTATACAGTATTATCCTTTAAAATTGTTCCTTCCAAGGTAGGTAGACTTCAGCTTTGTGTCTTCATTCAGTTTCCCAGTATTGAAAGAACAAGGTGCTGCCTCTGACTATTTTTTTCTATTATTACCTTTGAGGCAAAATTCAAAATATACTCATTTCTGAGCAGTTAAGCTACAACCAACATATATCACTAATAGCCTACATATCTCTTGGGACTGGAAAAGATCCTATATTTATTATACCATTTATTGTTCACCATACAACACACAGAAGCAGAGCAAAAGATCAGATAGCAGCTGGGGGAATCTTGAAAAACCATCAGTATGTGTCACAGTGTGGCAATTAAATACTTTACAGCCCTAATTTCCAATTCTGTGGTTTTTTTCCCCCTATTAAATAAATAAAAATACATCTGAGGACATTTTCGGAAGTGTATGGTGGTACTATGTGACAAAGGGAAAAGCTTGATTTTCTGATTATTTTTTTTTTACAACAGGACAGATGGGCAGTTGTTACTAAATTGATCCAGACATCCAGATGTCTTTCCCAGAGGCAATATTTCTGCTGTTGAAGTATTGCAGATCAAACACTTATTTAAATATTTGCTGCTGCTGGGACAATGGAATTTGAATTAGACTCTCAACCACTATCACAATGGTGATAGTGAAAACTTTAGTGGAATGTATATGGGTTGGTTAGAGACTTTCTGTGTAGAAATCCCATACAAGCCATAATAATATTTCATTTATCATCCACACAAATTATGTCAAGTGGTAGCACACACTGATGCAAATTTATATGAATAAAGCCTTAGCAAGACCACACCTAGAATACCACATCCAGTTTTGGTCACCACACTATTGAAAAGATGTTGAGACTCTAGAAAAAGTGCAGAGAAGAGCAACCAAGATGATTAGGGGATTGAAGGCTAAACCATGTGGTGAATGGGGCATGGCTAGTCTAGTGAAGAGAAGGACCAGAGGAGACATGATAGCAGTGTTCCAATATTTTAGGGGCTGCCACAGAGAGGAAGGGGTTAAGATATTTGCCAAAGCACCTGAAGGCCAGACAAAGATGGTGATTTTGTCAGTGCCAGTGGTGTTCAGTTGGTGCTCCAGTTGTTTTGGGATTGCACCCAAGGTCCCTATCTTTATTTCTTTAGCCACAGTCATTTTACTTCTATTTGCAAGACTTTATATTTTGCAATTTTTTCCTCCAGTTCTTTTTCTTTTGCTCTGCTGTCTCCAGGTATTGCAGTGTCCATATCCAGAGGTTTTTTTGGGGGGGGGGGTTGCCTTTCTTATCAACAGTTGTTAAGCCTCAGTGTTGGATTGGTATTAGTTAAACTTGAACGATGCACGACTCTTCCCAAACATTATACTTTCCATATAGGCTGGATTACATCTCGGATTACCTCCTGCTAGTCCATTACATGTTCAGGGTGAGAAAAATGCTCTATCATACAGTAAATTAAGCCCAAGCACCACTAAGCACACCCAGTGCATAACTCTAAAAGCATGCTTATAATCTGCCAGGAACTTGTCAAATCTTCTGCTTATCACCTGGTATCAGACAGAAAGAAAGAGATATAGCTAAATGCTGACAGCCCACAATGAAAATCAGGCAATTCAGGCCTATTGCATAGAGATTGGCTCTCATGAATGAAGGTGAATATACGTGTCCCAGGATAATGTTGCAGGATCCAATCTGGGTCAGTCACCTGGGACCAGAGTGATCTGTACGGTCATTAACATACTTGTAAACGCCGCGTAGCGATTGGTCAAAGCGCACGGCGATCTGATTGGTCGAACGAGCCGCACTGATTGGCCCGCCATGAATCCCCCGCGATTGGTGGAAACTAATCACGGGAGATTCAAAGTGGTGCCATTGGCCACGGCCGCCGCGGCCAAAGAATAAAAGCCGCTGTTTTTCCTTTGGAAGCCGAGCCGATCTCGGGACCAAATAAAGAACTGAAACTGAGGCACGGGATCCGAGTCTCCTTTCCCGCGATGGACACGACACTGGCGATGAAGGTGGGATCTCAAGACTAATCCCCATCAAGCACGTGTCCTGAGAAAACAAGACCGACAAGATGGCCAGCATCGCACCGCTTGCACCTTTTAACCCCGCTACCAAGGATTGGAAATCATACACAGACCGATTCCTAATGTTCCTCGAAAGTAGCAACTTAAAGGATGCAACCGGGCAGAAGAAAAGAGCCGTCTTTTTAACACACTGCGGGCCCACAGTGTTTAAGATGGCAAAAGCTCTCGCGAAACCCAAGGATGTGAAGGCGATGGACTGGACCGATCTCGAGCCGTTGCTCCGAAACCACTATGTCCCCGCCATGCCCACCCTCATCAGGCAGCACGATTTCTATCGGCGGGACCAGAGATCGGATGAGAGCATCAGCGACTTTGTGGCTGATCTACGGAACCTAGGGGGCATGTGCGGGTTCACGGACATGGACGAGGCTCTGTGAGACCGTGTCGTCCTCGGGCTCAGAGACCCAGTCCTGCAAAGCCAACTGAAGGCAAAAGGCGACATCGCCCTCGCCGATGCCCTCGCCGAGGCCACTGCAGCCGAAGCAACCCGGAAATCGGTGGCTCGAATGCAGAGACCAGACATCAGGGACCACACCGCGACCACCGAGATGGGCATGACAACTGAGGCATGCCCCAAAGCAAGCCGCCAAGAAACCACCACCCACCATGGCGACTTCAACTCTGCCTCCAATACCACAGACAAGGAGGAGGACATCCATCGACTCCAGACGGGACGAGACCGGCGCAGCCAGCAGAGTCGTAAGTCAGGACCCCAATGTGCCGGGTGCGGGGGGCGACCACCTTCGATCGGAGTGCCGGTTCTTCGATGCAATCTGCCGACACTGCGATAAAAGAGGCCACATCGCCCGAGTCTGTCGACTTAAGGAAGCCTACAGCCCCCGATGGCGAGATCACAGCAACTGGAGATGAGACGGCACCCCCCCCCAGGCCCAGAGACCGCCAAGCTGAAAATTGCTGGAACCAAGAAGGACGGGGCCGACGGAACGGCGAGAACCAACAGAGAGAGGAAACCCACCAGACGGTTGTCATCGGCCACTCATCCAGCACAGACGCCCGAAAGGTATACGTGGAAGTGGGCATCGAGGGCGAACCATGCAAGATGGAGGTGAACTCCGGGTCCTACCTCTCCATGGTTGCATGGCGGGAGATCAAGCGTCTGGTGCCCGCGATCCACGAAAGGGGACTGGAAACCCAGAAATTAATCCTTAAAGACTACCAGGGGAATCGCATCCCAGTAGTCGGAACAGGACATTTCGAAGTAACCTTCAAAGGGCGCACAGCAAGGCTTCCCCTGATGATCGTGGACCGAGACCACCCCAGCCTTTTGGGACTACAGTGGTTCGCGCCACTCGGGATCGAAGTCACGGGCATCGATTACATCACAGATGCCGACTGGGAAGAGCAACTCGCAAGAGACTTCCAGGAAGTGTTCGACGGCACCCTAGGCAAGTACCGAGGTCCCCCTATTTCTTTCAGCCTAGACCCCAGCGTTCCCCCGATACGCCTAAAACCACGGCGGGTACCCTTTGCACTCCGGCCCAAGATCGATGAGCAAATAGACAAGCTCATCAAACAAGGGGTCCTAGAGCCAATCGATCACACCTGGTGGGAGACCCCCATAGTCACCCCAGTCAAGCCCAATGGGTCGGTGAGAATCTGCGGGGACTATAAGGCCACCCTAAATTGTGCCTTACAACAAAGCGCCTACCCCGTTCCAGTAGTGCAGCACCTCCTACACTCACTGGGGGGAGGCAAGGTTTTTGCGAAGCTCAACCTGGCGCAAGCCTATCAACAGCAACAGCTGCCGGTCAACGCAGAAACCGCAGAGGTGCAGATTGTAGTAACCCACCGGGGAGTGTTTCGCTGTAAGAGACTCCAGTTTGGAGTCAGCGTGGCTCTGGGAATTTTCCAGAACCTCATGGAGAGACTCTTGCAAGGAATTAAGGGGGTGGTGCCCTACTTCGACGATGTACTGGTGTCAGCAGCCAACCAACAAGAACTAGAGGGTCGTCTAAGGGAGGTACTAACCAAATTCAAGGAGGCCGGGCTAAAGGTGAAAAAAGAAAAATGCCAGCTGCACACAGAGTTGGTCGAGTTCCTAGGATACCTCCTAGACCGGCACGGCATCCACCCGACCGAAGAAAAAATCAGAGCCATTAAAGAAGCCCCCACGCCGAAGAATAAAACGAAACTACAGACATTTCTAGGACTGCTTAATTTTTATAATGTGTTCCTGCCCCAAAAGGCGACCGCGGCGGAGCCTTTGCATAGGCTTTTGGACAAGGCGGCCACGTGGACTTGGGGGAAACGTGAGGAAGCCGCCTTCAACAAAACCAAGGACCTGCTCACCTCGGATGCCGTCCTCATCCAATACAACGAGACCCTACCACTAGCCGTCACATGAGACACATCACCTTTCGGCATCAGCGCCGTCCTTAGCCACACTCTCCCCGATGGAAAAGAAGCACCCATCACCTTCTTTTCAAGGACCCTCACCAAACCGGAGAGAAACTACAGTCAGCTGGACAAAGAGGCCCTGGCTATCGTCACCGCAGTGAAGAGGTTCCACGAGTACCTCTATGGCCGGACGTTCACCATCATCACTGACCACAAGCCACTGCTGGGAATCCTTGCAGGGAACAGGGCCACCCCGAACATTCTATCTCCTAGAATGACAAGGTGGTCCGAATTCCTTGCCGCCTACAGCTACCGGCTTACACACCGACCCGGAAAGATGATCACCCACGCAGACGCCCTGAGCCACATGTCGCTACCGGACCTAGACACTGACCCAGCACCCACGACGACCACCCTCAGCATAGAGACTCTGCCCGACCTACCCATAACCGTGTCAGACATTGCCTGCGAAACTAATAAAGACAAGCTTCTGGCACGGGTGTTACATTGGGTAGAGAAAGGGTGGCCGGAAAAAGACGACGACGAATCATTCAGGACATTTCGGAATCAGCAAACAGAACTGTCGTTACAAAAAGGTTGTGTACTTTGGGGGGATAGGGTTGTTATTCTGGAAAAATTACAAGGGAAGGTATTGGAGTTATTACACAAGGGGCACCCGGGCATAGTTAGAACAAAAGACCTGGCCAGGAGTTACGCCTGATGGCCAGGGATGGACAAACAGATCGAGACTTGGGTGGCAGCATGCAAACGTTGCCAAGAAACCAGGCCGAGCCCCCCCGCCGCACCAATCCTGGAATGTGAAAATCCCAGGGGACCATGGTCCAGGATTCACATAGATTTTGCCAGGCCCACTAAGGGACATATATTCCTTATCACGGTAGATGCTTACTCCAATTGGTTGGAGGTAAGCAACATGAAAACCACCACGACGGAGGCTGTGACCAAGGAACTCAGCAAGCTGTTCGCAACTCACGGCCTCCCAGATGTCATCGTGTCGGACAACGGGCCCCAATTTACCTCGCTGGAATTCGAAAAATTCCTAGTGGAACGGGGAATACTGCACGCACTGACAGCACCAGTAGATCCGGCGGCGAATGGGAGGGTGGAATGAACAGTTCAATTTACAAAAAAAACAATCCAAAAAATTGAACACGGGGAAATCCAAGAAAAAATAAACAAAATGCTTTTTATACAACACATAACCCCGAACACGACAACCAACAAAAGCCCGGCAGAACTCTTAATGGGGAGGAAATTAAGATCCCCACTCGACAGGCTGCACCCCACATACAACCCAGAAAAAACCCCAAACTCCTCAAGCAAACACCGAACATTTACACCAGGCGACGCAGTCTACGCGAAGAACCTTACCGGGGATCCACTTTGGGTGCCAGCAACCATAACCCAAGTAACAGGTCCCCGCTCGTACCGGCTGCAAACAACCGACGGACGAGCGTGGAAATGACACATCGATCAATTAAGTTCGAGAAACAACCATGGGAAACACAACTGACATGCAAACAGACACAGACAGACACCCCGAGAGAGAAGGGAACCTACATAACACAAACCAAGAGGGGAGGGAAGACCCCGGAAACCAACCACCAACAGAAAGAAACCAGCAATACTCACCAACAAGCAGCCAGCTCGAAGCCTCACCAGGGAGAAGCAGCCAGGCCAGCTCAACCAGCCGAGAAAGACCAGGCGTGAGCGGCAACAGCCACAGCTCAACCAGCCCAGGTAGACCGGGAGGGAGCTGCGACAAAAGGCCCAGCGAAACCTTTCAGGTAGTTCCATCGACGAGGCAGAGAGCAACACAGAACCCGACCGAACCGGCCGGTAGCCAAGCACCAACCAAACTGCGCAGGTCAAGTAGGCAAGTACGAAGCCCCGCCTACTTACGGGACTATGTTACGTAGGACCATATCAAGAGGGAAGGGGTGTTCTGTACGGTCATTAACATACTTGTAAACGCCGCATAGTGATTGGTCAAAGCGCACGGCGATCTGATTGGTCGAGCGAGCTGCACTGATTGGCCCACCGTGAATCCCCCGTGATTGGTGGAAACTAATCGCGGGAGATTCAAAGCGGTGCCATTGGCCATGGCCGCCGCGGCCAAAGAATAAAAGCCACGGTTTTTCCTTTGGAAGCCGAGCCGATCTCAGGACCAAATAAAGAGCTGAAACTGAGTCACGGGCTCCGAGTCTCCTTTCCCGCGACGGACACGACACAGAGAGGTTTTGTCTTCCAAGCTTTCAGACTCATGCTGGAGCCCATCTTCAGGGAATTTCTTTCTAGCAGGGCATGTGCTGTTCTGTATGTGTGGTATTTATAGTGCCTGTTGTATGTGGCTTTTTAGATGTTGATTCTCTCTAGTACCATGTTAGTCATTTAACAGACAGTTGTCCAGAGAACTAAAATGCCAGGTCCAGAGTCCTCCCAATCCATCAAAAGATTTACAAAGAAATTTAATATATTGACTTGAGATATTCAAAGGGCTGCTACTTTCTTTTTCCTGTAGCATTTTGGAATTGATTAAGTGTAGAAACTTTATCAAAGCATAAGTAAGGAAGAGGGGAAAAACTCTTCTTTTTTTTACAGATGAGCACCTCACTTTTATAGGGGTAACAAATGACATTTGTGACCCCCTGTAATGTTCTGACTATGCTGATTTATGACACACGTCATGGTGTCATAAATTTTTAAGAAGGCTACAAATAGCTACTTAATTTACTTTTACTTATGCATCAGTTTGATCCAGGGAAATGCAGAGTCTTTTTCTCTCACGGGTGCATCTCTATCCATGCTTTTCCCAATACATATATCACTTATATTCCAATTTATAAGAAAAATGGGCATTTGGTCAGATGCTTTTTCTCTCAAGAGTAATTTGTCAGTATTTCCTTCGGTAGAACTCCATGGTTGCCCAGTATGATCACAGGTGGCAAACAGTGAAGAATCTCCAGGATAGATTATTGGCTGCATAGCCTCTTTTGAGGTAGGAACCTTCTCGTAAGTAGGATTTCTCACGTAGGAAATTGCACACTTTCATACTCGTTGCTATTTCAGAACTTTTGCTTCTCTTCCCTCTGCAATCTAAAGAATTTCCACCATCCAACAGAGCAAGCTGCAACTGAATGGCAGAGAAGAGAACACTGTTGTTTACCACAATGGCAATAGAGAAGCAATGCTTGCGAAGAAGAAGAAGGAGGAGGAGAAGGAGAAGAAGAAGAAGAAGAAGAAGAAGAAGAAGAAGAAGAAGAAGAAGAAGAAGAAGAAGAAGAAGAAGAAGAAGAAGAAGAAGAAGAAGAAGAAGGGAATTGTACTCTGCTCCTATAAAAATCCTGATTAGAAATACTACTTCTGAATTACTAGGAACAGTGAACAAACAACCTTCACTGCAAAGGTCTTACTATGAAACACTGGAATTTTAGCTAGACTCGGGACCATGCTTGTAAACTATTAATAGAATATCCTGTACATTCCTAGCATTCTGAAACCAGCACAACTGGAATTCTGTAAAGAAGAATCAGATTTATGCAGCTGTTACTGAAGGGAAACTATGCATAAAAACGGATATATCTAGAAAATTAACTTGCTTAGCCCAAGGAAATTTAGCTAGACAGATTTCTTCGGAAGTGTTGTGAATGAATAAATGTGTAATAAAGTTATCTTGATCTTGAAGTCAAGTGCAGGGTTCTGGCCCTGCACTTCTGATTGGCTGTTAAATGGCAAGAGCAGATTGGTCCATTCAGGAGAATCTGATTGGCCATTAACGAGCCGTTCTCATTGGTCAACGGAGCTACCGCTCCCAGGTTTTCATTGGTTGAATAGTTNAGGAGAATCTGATTGGCCATTAACGAGCCGTTCTCATTGGTCAACGGAGCTACCGCTCCCAGGTTTTCATTGGTTGAATAGTTAATAAGTTGCCTATATAAGGAAGGCTATAGCAGCCGTTGTTTTGAGCTGTCACACCATATAAATAAAGAGTTGAAGTTCACCGTTTCACTGGCTCGTCTCCGTTATTCGCACCCATGCTCCAAACTTAACAGGAAGAATATACAAATGTGTGAGACTCTGACTGTTCATTGCCACATCTAATGAAGATGTCGCCTTTATTTCTTTTCATTAAAGTAGACATACCCAATTCCTGCAACTGTTCTTCAAATGTTTTTAGCCTTCAGTCCCCTAAGCCACAAGATGATTAGGGACTGGAGGCTAAAACATATGAAGAATATGTTGCAGGAATTGGGTATGTCTAATTTAGTGGAAAAAAAGGACTAGAGGTGCCATGATAGCAGTATTCCAAAATCAAAGGGCTGCCACAAAGAAGAGGGAGTCAATCTATTCTCCAAAGCACCTGAAGGCAGGTTAAGAAGCAGTGGATGGAAATTAATCAAGGCGAGAACTGACCTAGAACAAAGGAGATATTCCCTGACAGTTAGAACAATTAATCAGTGGGATGACTTGCCTCCAGAAATTGTGGGTATTCGAGGCACTGGAGATTTTAAAGAAGAGATTGAACAACCATGTATCTGAAATGGTATAGGGCCGTGTTGGCGAACCCATGCCCCATGTGCCAGAAGTGGCACACAGAGCCATTTCCCCCGGCACGTGAGAGGTCACCCGGAAGAGCCCCACTGTGCAGGTGTATGCGTGCCGCCGCCGAACAGTTGATTGTTGGGTATCTGGTGCACATGCACAGGTGGCAGAGGGTGTGTGTGCGGGAGATGCATGCACATGCGCAGGCGTGCAGCGCACGAGGGGGAATCGCACACGCATGGGCAGACGTGCGGCATGTGAGGGGGAATCATACATGTGCGGTGCCTGAGGGGGAATCGTGTGTGCATGTGCAGTTGTGCGGTGCGTGAGAGGGTCACACGCATGCGCAGGGGGCATGGGAGGGACAACACGCATTGTCTTCTGGGTGCTGGCACGCGAGTGCGTGCACAATTATCGGCATGGAACCGAAAAGGGTTAGCCACCACTGGTATAGGGTTTCCTGCCTGAGCAGGAGGCTGGACTAGAAGACCTCCAAGTCCTGCCTAACTCTGTTATTCTGTTAAATAGACTAAGGCAGGGCTGTCAAACTTGCAGCCCAGGGGCCGGAGGTGTTAAGTTCTGCGCATGGGCTCAAGAAGTGGAGACGAGACGATGAACAGTGAACTTCAACTCTTTATTTAACATTGTGGAACAGAGCAAAAACTACGGCAGCAACAGCCCTTTGTATAGGCAAGCTGCTGATCAAGTAACCAATAAGAAACGTGAAGCGCTAGCTCCCTTAACCAATGAAAGAGGCCCACTAATAGCCAATCAGATTCTCCTGAACGGACCAATCCGATATCGCTATTGTCGGCCAATCAGAAGTGCAGGGCTAGAACCCTGCACTTTTCTAAAGGTTTTAATAATCTTTATTTAAGCACTTTTATTAATTCATAACAGGAGGCATCATGTGCTGGCCATGCCCACGCCTGGTTTAGTGAAAGGGGGGAAAGTCATGATACGTCACATGACAACGCCGTGACAATGCGAGTTTGACACCCCTGGTCTAAGGCATAATAGCAGAGACCATCCTCATGAACGGATGGGGAGGGGGGAATTAAAGCTGGCCATCTATAAAGCCCTTCATGGCATAGAGCCTGGTTATTTGTTGGACTTCCTATCTCGGCTAGTTTCTTCCCATCCAGTAAGATCAGGCACAGTTATACCAAAAAAGGGTCAACCTTCTTTATCCCAGCACCTGCCCTATGGAACAGTATCCTCCCCTCAGAGACCTATATAGCTCTCATCTTGATTATATTCCAAAGACCTTTGAAAACCTGGCTGTTTTCCTAGGCCTAGGGATAAAGTGGTGTTGAGTTTTTTTTTATTATTATTATGTTGGGGCATGTTACTTATGGCTATTGCTTTTTTTAATATATATGTTTTTGTTCTTTTTACTTTCTTTAAGGTTCCAAGCAGCCTCTCATTTTAATTATACAAATAAATGGAATTGTTGAAGTGCACATGGCAACTATCACTGAAATGTATATAGCTTCTGCCACTACAGTAGAACAACGGATTTTCCTTATATGGCATTTAGAAGCCTACACAGAACAGCAACGAAAAATCATCTTTAGAACTGAAGGTTGACAGCATTAATACAGAAGAGCTTCACATATTAACTCTTGTAAGAACCTCTAGCAAAGCTACATTTGGAGCTGTGGTTCCCTAATGCATTTCCCTTGAGACACAGCACCTGAATAACACTTTTAATTAACATAGACTACTTCATGATGTGCCAGCTACCAGCATATTTCTCTTGCTATGCAGCATGACCTCTGCTTCTCTTTTTTTCATGCACATATTGCTACAATATAAGTTTTAGAGAAGCAATTTCACAGTTATTAATGCCAACAAAAAGGAATGTGGATTTCTCATTTTCTTCTTTTATGTTATAAATTCTGCAATGATAAAAAGCAAACCTTACCACTGCACTCAATTACTAAAACATTACTTTCTATCTCAACTGAATTTTGGACAGCTAGTTAAGGCAGCTGGAGAGGCTGCATATCACCTAAGTCCTACTGTATTTCAAAATAATTTTCCTAGCAATTTAACAGATAACAGATAATCAGAGTTGGGAGGGACCTTGTAGGTCATCTAGTCCAACCCCCCGCCCAAGCAGGAGACTCCACACCATTTCTGACAAATGGCAGCCCAATCTCTCCTTGAAAGTCTCAAGTGATGGCACTCCCACAGCTTCCGAGGGCAAGCTGTTCCATTGGTTAATTGTTCTCACTGTCAGAAAGTTTCTCCTTATTTCCAAGTTAAATCTCTCCTTGTTCAGTTTCCATTCATTATTCCTTGTCTGGCCTACAGGAGCTTTAGAAAATAGCTTGGCCCCATTTCATCTTCAAAATGTTTGTTCACTGCCAGTCACTGCCTATGATGCAGAAGAAGAAGCATTTTTTGAGATCAGGTCAAAATGTGATGGGGCTGCAATTATGCAGCCCACCTCTTTTAGAGATATATATAGTACATGCAACTTTTTATAGCCTTAACCCTAACCCCAGGGGTGGGCTATGACAGGGTTAACTATAGGTTCGGTGATTTACGAGGTTTGGTGATTTATGATGTGCTTCCCTGCACCGCTGCAAGCGCGTGCCTGTAAATCGTCATCAGCATGCTGTGTGCAGAGAAGCAGCCTTTGAAACAGCCCTCTTTTCCTGCTTTTTAAATTGCAGTTGTGCCTTGTTCGGCAGCTGAAGTTGAAAAATCAGGAAATAAAGGTCAGGTAAGAGCCTGGGTGGGCGGGCAGGCAAAAACATCAGCAGACAGAGAACCGGTTCTATGTCTGCTACTCTTCAGAGCTACCAGTTCTACAGAGGTGGACAGAACCCTTAGAAACCCACCCCTGCCTAACCCTCATTGAGGAATATTAATTTATTTATTCAATGACTGATACAGTCTGGATCAAATGTCTAAGAGAATTAGACATTCCAGAACAAATCCAGACCCAAAATGAGAAGCAGAATTCACAATAAGAGAGGAACTGAAGTAATCAAAACTGTCAGACACACTGGTGAAGCTGAAGCCCAAAGCTATAGGGAACAACAACCAGCCTATACAGAACAAATGAAGTTATCTACAAATTCATGAGATATTTTTCTCAGAAAAGAATCAATTTCTTCTGGCAGTTGGTGACAGTAAATGCCAACTGTCACCACTTCCATCTGGCCTTCCTTGTGTGTTTAACAGGTCAGTAACCCTCATCCTGATAAACAAATCTTTTTATATTCATTTACCCACCCTGTGTGGGCTGGGTTATTAATCCTTTCCTCGGCATTAGTGTTGTGCCCAACATCTCTGCCTCCAGCACTAATGCTTTCTTCAGTAGAAGAAACAGGCATTGTGCCAAATCTAATCATTCATATCCAGACTAGGATAGCCAAGGATTTTTGAAGGATGCTATTGTGCTTACAACAGGACCTGATAAAGTGGCTATGCCCTCAGTGAAGGATTAGCCCTCACAAAAATCTTCATAAATTGTATCCTGCATTAAAGCAAAATCAAGCTATAACAATATAATTCTGGGTCTTACCTTCCTATGGAGTCCCCAATACGTGTTATTGTTCTGAAATATGAATCTGACAGCATATTCAGATTTATATTTGATTTCCCCTTAGAAGTCTCAATATGGAGCAACAGAAAATATCTACTAGAGATTGAGATGTAAGTATATGTGTTTTCTTGCAATATTTTTATGCTATTGTAACAAAGCTCACTGCATTGTTTCATACATAAGATGCCTCTTACATTCATTGAATCAATGGGTATAATTAATGTTGTATTTGCTGTATAGTCTGTGGCAGCATTCTCAATGTCCCTTTTTTCTTCTTGCCATTGTGGGCTATTTTTGTGGAACAAGCTGTGAGGGATTTTAAATAGAGATGCCCAAATGGAAAGGCAGATTACTCTGTGCAGAAGATGAAGGTACACTTTTTTTGTGAGGACATAGCACTTTAGTTCTGTTAACTGCCCAGCTCTAAAAATATCATCTCAGCAGTTAGTTCCATTAGACTCTACAGTTCATACTCCCAAATAAATAAGCACGGGATTGCAATTTATATTACATTAACTTGTGTCATCCAGAATTCCTTGTCATTCCTTGTAAATGCCTTCACTGACTTTTCAAGTTCTAACACTCATCCCAGCAAAACATTCTCAAGGAAAACCAGAACCCCAATGGAGCACCCAAATGAACCTGTAACCTTCCCAAGTATATCTCAGAATATCATGACATACAGACAATATCCACCATTTTTATTTTAATTCTGTCCCATGGTGCAGCTTCCTAACACCTCTTCATAACACAGAGACCTGTATATGTGTGTGTGTGTGTGTGCTTGCTTTACAAAATGTCCAGAGTGCATGCTGTCACAAAGGAAGACTACATTTTTCAATGGTAATTAGACTATAGCCTGACTGTGTGGGGCCCTTCTGGACCCTCTGCTTATCCCATGGTTATTCCCCACATAAAAGAGATTTCAAGGGGTTCACTGAGTCAACAAGAAACAAGAACCAGAATCCAACAATTTGCATAGTTTAATAGAGGTATGTTTCTTTACCTCTCTGTGTGTGTTGATGATTGCAGACTTAAAGCACTCTTGAATTGGCTTAAACATACTTAGTTTTATAGTTAACATTAGTTTTTAATCAGCATGCACATTAAAAAAAATAGATTTGTCCTTTTTCAGCTCTTCATAACTCATCTTCTTGCACTGAATAAAATGATGGTTCCCCAGAATTGCCCCCCTGTTTAAGATTAAATGCATAATATATAGACCAATAGTTATATAACACCCACATTTATGGAAATCTATGGAAAAAGGATTCCACACGAAGGAGTTTGAATGATTGCAGGAACCCTATGCTACAATATGAGCTGGAGTTATAATTAGGTGTCATGGCCATTGTAATCCTAAGGATGTCATCATGTCTTACCAACAACTGTTGACAGTTCTCATACCAGGCATATCCTGAAATGGCAAGTCTGCAGAGGGCAGCCCACAATAGAAACAATGGCATTTATTTTTGTCCCGTTCCAAGATTGTCTCATAGTACATATATGCTAGCCAACTGCTGGGGTTGTTTGGCTGTTCAATATTAGATTACTGGTTTGAACAAAGCTCAGCAACCATGCAAATCATTGTATATATGGACTTCAGGAATGTACTTTGGGAGCTTATTTTTAACATCATGGAGAAAAAAGCCTGCCACCCTCAGAATTTGCAAATCCACCAGTCCTACTGGGAGAGCATGTTGCTTCCTGAAATCCAAACAACCGACTTTTCTCATGCCAAGAAAAGAGATTGCCTTTCCTCAGGTGTTATTTATAGATATATGCATCCAGCTAACCTTTTCCCTTTCTTAAAGACTGAGGACAATGTAAAGCTATGAAGATTGCAATCTACCAGCCACCCAAATCAAATGAGTTTCTTGAAGAAGAGGGGACGGGATCCCACTGAAAGGGCTGGAGTGCAGTGGAGCAATGTTTTAGAGATTATTTCTTTTTACCACTTGCACCCTGAAATATTAGGGATTTCAAACGTTTTGTCTAATTGGGACTAAATAACAAAAACAAAAATGACACATTCTTGTAAAACTTAATTATTATTATAAATGTAAATTGGATATATTCTGTACTGTAGCATCTGTTATGCTATGGTAATTCTTTGGTAGCATTCATTAAGATTGTTCCATTTTTGTGAGTTTTTAAGAAAAAAAAAATTAAAGGATTTTTGAATTCTAAATAAAGCCAGTTATGCCACGAAAAATCATACCATTTAAAGCCTCAATTGAAAAAAAAACTGCTCTTTTCCACAATAACTGCTAAAGAAAATAGCAATAGCACTTAAACTTATATATCGTTTCACAATCCCTTACAGCCCTCTCTAAGTGGTTTACAGAGTCAGCATATTGCCCCCAACAGTCTAGGTCCTCATTTTACCGAGTTTGGAGGGATGGAAGGCTGAGTCAACTTTGAGCAGGTGAGACTTGAACTTGCCAACTGACTCAAAATGCTGTGAAAAAGTTCAGAAAATGGCTAGATTTACATACTCCCCCAAAAGTCATGATTTGTTCTCCTTTGAACAACTTCTACTGATCTATCATGCTAAATTGACAATTCATGTACCAATTGAATAAGCTTACTACCTTAGCATATTATGGGAATCATGAAAGTCAACACTCATGTTGACTTAATGCAATGTGTGAACACAGCCTTTTCATAGCTTTTTTGTTAACTTTAATGGACTATATTTGAGAAAGTGTATGGAGGATTCTAACCAAGCACAATACAGCTTTACAATGGATAATTAGACCTGGAAAAGCTATGGTTCAGCCTGCCCTCAGTTATAAAGTTCAAAGATGACCTTGGGCCAAACACTCAGACTCAGTTTAGCCTCCTTCATAAAGTAAGAATAAAACTGAGTTCAATGTATTTGTGTCAAATGTATTGTATTTGAGTTCAATGTATTTGTGTATTTGCAAGCTGTTGCTAGAGCACAATGCCCAAATCATTATCCCAAAAAACATCATGCTATGTTTCAAAGACAGCAGCTGCAGATAGTATGATCAGGGCTGTAATATGTGAACAGGGCAGCATAACTTTTTCCTTTAGTGTTATGATCCCAATAACACTCTCAACTTTTATTCGTATTAGTTGGAAAGCTGTTCATTATCACGAAGAGAGCAATAAAGAAAAGGACTGACACTGTTTCCCTTTACATCTTTAACAGAGCTGGGATTGTCTCTGTGGCTGCTGTTTTAAAAAAAGGAGAAATCTTTATGCATTGAATGTACTGTGTAGTTTGACTCCAAGCTGTATATTTGATTAAATCTTCCTCTATAAATATGCACCATGTTGAGCTTGGAGTACTATCTGGCCCTCTTAAATCAGAGGACAAAGAAAAAAAACCATGATGTGATTAGGAGAGTTGAAATAATTCTATTATTGCTATAATCTTTTGATCTACCTGCATTGAACCTACAGTAAAATAAAAGACAACATGATTCAAAAGAAGTTCTAAAGGTAGCAAAAATCTCATATAACCTTTGACCAAGAAAAGACAATGCTTCATTTATTCCTAATCACTGGACCAATTCACAGAACTTCATAAATTTGCTGAATAACCTTAGTTGAAGGACTGAAGCTAAACATGGAATAAAATCCCAAACTATTCCTGATTGGACTCTTGCCATGTATGCAGTGAAGCATACAGTTCGAAGCCCAAGTTCTGAGCATCAACAATGAGGACTTAGTGATGAAATTTAGAAAATCAAAGGCTTTCTTCCATATTTACTCTCATCCTGTTAACTGCATTTCAGAAAGCATTTCCAGGATCAAGTTCATAAGGGTCTTCCTTTGTGCCCAAGCAGCAACAAAGAGCCAGAAACGGTATGCAGGACCATGTAAGAAGAGACAAGCGATTAATTTGGATTAATTTGAAATAATTGAAATGAAACAAAATTGATTGAAATTAAGGAAAGAGGCTAGAATTAATGTGTTTGTTTCTCTCCCTACTGAAAATTTGGAATGGAAAAGGTAATAATAGAATTAAGTATGCATATATCATTGTATAATTTCTGTCATATTTGTATGTAAAGATGATGACCCGGAAACATGTTGTCCACCAAAAAGAGATTTTTGTTTTTAATGTGAAAACTGAATAAAGTTTGTTAAAAAAAAAGAAGAGACAAGCGCAATATATTAACTACCTATATGGGGTTGGTTTGTGTTTTACCTTGAACATCCTCAATCTATAAAGAAGTACCTATATTTCCTATAAAATTGTACTTACTTAAAGACAAATACATGCATGCACATGAATAAACTGGGAACCACCAGTATGATGAGCTGGGTAAGTTATTGGAGTGGAGACACAAATTCTAGTTCACTATTAATGTGGAAACTTACTGGGTGAGTGGGTCATCTGTCTCTACACGTAAACTACTTTATTATATTCTTTGGGTAAATTTGGAGAAGGCGTACCATATATTCTGCCTTTGGCTCTTGGCAGAAATCTAATTCTAACAAAGAAAGTAACACAACTCAAAATGCATAGTTGAGACACTACCAGTGCTTCAAATGATAACACAACGTCAAAATCTAAAACCATCTTCCTATCTTTCACTGCCGCTCCTCCTCCTCCATTTTTCACCCACCCCATCCAAGTTTTCAACAAGTGAGCATTCTAGAGAGTGACATGATGAGCAGCACAAATACACATTCAATTGGAGATTATTTTCTTTGGCTGGGCTTTTCTGACCTTCCTTTGCTGCTTCTCCCATGCTGGGTCCAGGAGCAGGTCCCTGTCCCATTCGTCCTCTTGGTTCATGTATTCATCCTCTTCATATTCGTAGCTGTAGTGTAGGTTGGAATTGATCTGAGTGGTCATCTTGCTTCAAGGATCAGGTCCTTTTTCACCGCTGTAGATGGTTACTGTTAACTTATGAAGGATCTTCTCAAGATTATTGTTACGATGGGGATGGTAATATTTCTTGTAAAGGAAATTAATCTTGCAAAGAGGTCCAACAACGGAAGGTTTCCCCCCACCCCCCTTTACTTGGCCCTGTACAGGAAGGGAAGATAGAAGAAGAGACAAAATATACTGACAAGAGGGAGCTAGCCTTCACTTTCTCACTCAGCTTTTCTGCCCCTGGACTGCTGCTGCTGCTGCTGCTGGCTATAAGCCGGGCTCTGGCTGAAGGCAGCTGCTGGGCACGGCTTCTGCTTTTTATCCCCTCGCCTTGTCACCTGACCCTGCTCTGCCTCGTTTGGGACATATCCACCCCCTTCCCCTGCCTGGACATTTTGAAGTTTCCCCTTCAGAAGAACTCTGAATTTTCTACCTAATCTGGGGGGAAAGGACATTGGGTTTGCAGACAGAAGCAGAATATCCTAGAAGGAAGGCATTTGTTACTTTCAGGAGCTCTGACTCCAACCCCCCTTCAAATTTGTTACAGAACATAGCCCATCATAGGTTTACTGAAAGATTATCTTCTCCTGCAACTAGAAATACATGCACATAAACATGCATATAGATGGAAAAGCAATGAAGAACAATACGATTAAAATAATTCTAAATAGCTAAATACACTCTAATAATGTTATGAACTAATAAAAATGCTTAAATAAAGTTTATCAAAACCTTTAGAAAATAGCAGGATTCTAGCCCTGCACTTCTGATTGACCGATAATAGCGATATCGGATTGGTCCATTCAGGAGAATCTGATTGGCTGTTAACGAGCCACTCTCATTGGTTAAGGGGGTTAACACTTCACGTTTCTTATTGGTTACTAGATCAGCAGCTTGCCTGTAAAAGGGCTGCTGCTGCCGTAGGTTTTTGCTCTGTTCAAAATGATTAATAAAGAGTTGAAGTTCACTGTTCACCATCTCGTCTCCGTTCCTTGCGCCCATGCGCAGAACTTAACACTAGCGAAGAGGATGGGATACGGAGACGTCAGAGCTGACTGAACACTACAGAGCACCTAACAAAGCACGTGGCTGAAGGTGCATCAACGGCGGAAACCGTATCTGGCGGCACCATACCACCCGCTCCATTCAACCCGTCACAAGAAGACTGGGACTCATATATGGACCGGTTCCAGATGTTTCTGGAGACCAACAACTTGAAGGATGCCACTACTGGGAAAAAGCGAGCGGTATTCCTGACTCACTGTGGTCCTACCATTTTTAAGATGGCTAAGGCACTGGCGAAACTGGCTGAGGTGAAATCCATGGACTGGGACGTCCTCGAGCCCCTCCTACGGGCCCACTATGCACCTACCGTACCAACGCTTGTCCGAAGACATGAATTTTACCAGAGAGACCAGCGGAAAGGAGAGAGCGTTGCAGATTTCATCGCGGATCTCCGAAACCTTGGAGGCCTCTGTGAGTTTGCCAACCTCGAAGAAGCCCTGAGAGACCAAATAGTTCTGGAATTGGGTGCACCGCATGTGCAGAGTAAGCTGATGGCGAAAGGCGACATCAGCCTTACAGATGCCATTGCTGACGCTACTGCAGCAGAAGCAACCAGGAAGTCGGCTGCCCGAATGTACCGCACCAACGCCCCACTCCGCCAACTCGCCGGCGAAACCTCACCTCGCCTTGAGGGACATGCAATGGCAACCCACCACAAGGAACTCGAATCGTCATCAGAAAGTGATGAGGAAGAGATCAACCGGCTCCGGTCTGAACGAGACCAACGCCACCAGTGTAACCAGAGATTGCAGTATCAATGCGCTGGTTGTGGGGCAAACAACCCACAATCAGACTGCAAATTCCTCAAAGCGCTCTGCCATGTTTGTGGGAAGAGAGGCCACATCGGAAAGGTCTGTAGAAGTAAGCAAGGATCCAGCCCATTTCAGAGGGGGACCAAGTTCCGCCAAACCACAGGAAGTCATCCTGTGAATCCGGAACATTTGAACTGCCAATGGAACAACCACTCCTACAGAAATAAACCACTAGCCCATTCAATGAAACGAGAAGAGGCACATCAAACCATTACGATTGGTCACGGCTCATCATTAGACACAAAGAAGATCCGAGTGAAGGTCGCCATCGAAAACCAGCCCTGCGTGATGGAAGTCGATTCAGGATCATCCCTCTCAATGGTTTCCTGGAAGACCCTTAAACAATTAATCCCTGCCGTCCGGCGGCAAGACCTCAGAATCCAAAGAATCATACTCAAGGACTATCAGGGAAACCGAATTCCGGTCGTTGGATCCAACCTACTCCAGGTCTCATTCAAAAATCGTACTGCATCTTTACCGTTGACCATCGTCGACCGTGATCAACCTAGCTTGTTAGGCCTTCAATGGTTTGCTCCACTTGGGATTGAGCTAGCCGGCATTCACCAAACCAGCAGCGACGACTGGGAGGAGGCCCTCGTCCAGGAATTCCAGAACGTTTTTACAGACAAACTAGGCGAGTACAAGGGGACCCCGATATCATTTAACCTTAACCCTGAAGTAGCCCCCATCCGCCTTAAGCTTCGTCGAGTACCTTTTGCCCTTAAACCAAAGATTGACGAGCAGCTTGATAAATTAATAGCCCAGGGTGTTTTAGAACCAACTGACCACGCTCATTGGGAAACCCCAATCGTAACACCCATCAAACCGGATGGATCGTTAAGGATTGGTGGGGACTACCGGGCCACCCTGAATCACGCCCCTCAACAGAACGCTTACCCGGTGCCAGTGGTACAACACCTCCTACATTCTCTGGGGGGCGGAAAAGTCTTCGTTAAATTGGATTTAGCACAGGCGTACCAACAACTGCCTGTAGATAAAAAAACAGCAGAGGCACAAACGATCTTTACGCACCGAGGTGCTTTTAAGTGCAACCGACTCCAATTCGGAGTTAGCGTAGCCCCAAGGATTTTTCAGAGTTTGATGGAGAGACTCTTACAGGAGATAAAAGGGGTCGTACCATACTTTGATGATGTTTTAATTGCTACCCCGAATAGAGAAATACTAAAGGAGCGTCTTAAACTGGTTCTCCAGAAATTTAAAGACTCCGGCCTTAAGGTGAAAAAAAATAAATGTCAACTGTGCACAGATAAAGTAGAGTTCCTGGGGTACTGAATCGATAAACAAGGCATTCACCCCACCAATAGCAAGTTAAGGGCAATCAAGAACGCCTCAAAGCCCAGAAATAAGACTGATCTCCAAGCTTTTCTGGGGCTTATCAATTTTTACAACATTTTCCTGCCCCACAAAGCGACCGTAGCCGAACCCTTACATCGGCTTTTAGACAAAAAAGCAACCTGGGTTTGGGGGCACCGAGAGGAGCACATGTTCCGGCAGGTAAAAAACCTACTAACTTCAGATGCTGTTTTAATGCAGTATAAGGAGACTTTGCCCTAAACAATTACATGTGATGCATCACCGTTTGGAGTAGGAGCCATTTTGAGCCATGTGTTATCAAACGGTAGTGAAGCCCCTATTGCCTATTTTTCAAGGACTTTATCAAAGGCTGAACGTAACTATAGTCAAATCGACAAAGAGGCTCTTGCCGTTGTATCTGCTGTAAAACGGTTTCATGAATATGTATATGGACAAGTTTTTACTATTATTACTGACCACAAACCTTTGCTGGGGATTAATAGCGGGAGACAAGCCAACCCCCTATATATTATCACCTAGAATGACTCGCTGGTCGGAGTTTTTGGCTGCGTACAATTATAAGTTGCAACACCGCCCGGGGAAAGCCATTCCCCATGCTGATGCATTGAGCCGTGCCCCACTTCCGGAAACTGTCGACGACCCAGCTCCAACCGTTACAACGCTCCTGATTGAAATGCTACATTCACCGCCGCTAACAGCTACAGATATCGCGATCGAAACAAAACACGATCATATCTTAATGCGAGTTCTTAGCTGGGTCAAACGAGGATGGCCAGTAGATCAAACCCCTGACAACTTCATCCCCTTCAAGAATCGGCAAACGGAACTTTTTTCGCAAAAGAGCTGCATCCTATGGGGGGATAGAGTCGTCGTCCCAGAGCGGTTACAACGAGCGGTATTAAAGACACTGCATGAGGGCCACCCCGGCATCATGTGCATGAAAGCGCTCGCACAAAGCTACGTGTGGTGGCCGGGCATCAACAAACAGATCGAAGCCTGGGTAAAGACTTGTTATAAGTGCCAGGAAGTTAGCAATGCCCCACCGAAAGCAACTCTGACAGAAGGGGAAACATCCCAAGGACCGTGGTCCTGCATTCATATTGACTTTGCGGGACCTACTAAGGGACACACGTTCCTCCTAACAGTGGATGCCTATTCAAACTGGCTCAAGATCCACGAAATGAAAAGTATCACAACCGAGTCCGTCATCCGAAAGTTGAAGAGATTATTCGCGACGCATGGACTGCCAGACGTTCTGGTCTCCAACAATGGACCCCAGTTTACCGCACTCCCTTTTGAACAATATTTAGCGGACCGGGGTATTCGCCATGCGCTAACTTCACCAGTGCACCCTGCGGCTAATGGAAGAGCTGAGCGCATGGTACAGTTTCTTAAAAAAACCCTCTACAAAATGGACTATGGGGACATTGAAGATAAGATAAACAGAATACTCCTTCTTCAACACATCATTCCGCACAGTGTCACCAACAAAACTCCAGCTGAATTATTGATGGGATGCAAACTCCGCTCCCACCTCAACCGGCTTCACCCATCTTTTGAGCCAGAGAAACCCTGTGGATCTAGCGGGAAATGCCGCGAGTTCAAGATAGGCGACCTAGTTTTTGCCAGAAACCTTTCTGGCAAATCGTTGTGGGTCGAGGCAACTGTAATTCAAGCCACTGGACCCAGGTTGTACCGAGTGAAAACCCGTGACGGAAAAATATGGAAACGCCATATAGATCAGCTTCGCTAGAGGCTACAACCTAGTTTCCGCGACTCCGGTAACTCCCAAACTGAGGGGGGAGGGGATGCTGAAGAAACCGAATTCGAGATGGCAGAAAGCATGAACAAAAGAAGTCAGCAATCGGGCGTAAAAAATGAAGAAGGATCGGGGAGGAGCGTGTCCTCGCCACAGAGGAACACCTCAACAGAGGCAAGTCCACAAAGGCCAGAGGACAACGATGAGAACATTAGCAGCACCGAGTCTTCCAATGAGGAACCACCAGCACCCGACTTGCCCGAAAACGTCCCGCCAAAGCAAAGTTACAGACAAGAACCGGTGGGACAGCGTAAATCCAATAGACAGTCAAAACAACCTTCCTACCTCAAAGATTACATCACCGCACCCCCTAAACGGAACCCAGGGGGAAGGGGTGTTATGAACTAATAAAAATGCTTAAATAAAGTTTATCAAAACCTTTAGAAAATAGCAGGGTTCTAGCCCTGCACTTTTGATTGGCCGATAATAGCGATATCGGATTGGTCCGTTCAGGAGAATCGGATTGGCTGTTTACAAGCCACTCTCATTGGTTAAGGGGGTTAACACTCCACGTTTCTTATTGGTTACTAGATCAGCAGCTTGCCTATAAAAGGGCTGCTGCTGCCCTAGGTTTTTGCTCTGTTCAAAATGATTAAGTTCTAACCGTGGGCGCAAAGAATGGAGACGAGCCGGTGAAACGGTGAACTTCAAAACTCTTTATTAACATGGTGTGACAGCTCAGCTCAATGGCTGAAATGGCCCTCCTATATAGGCAACTTATTAGCTATTCAACCAATGAAAACCCGGGAGCGCTAGCTCCGTTAACCAATGGGAGAGGCTCATTAATGGCAAATCAGATTCACCTGCATGGACCAATCTGATGAAAAGAGAAAGAATCAAAGAAAATATCACAGTTAATAGATGATCAAGGTCAAATTTGTTATGGCAACAAGGAGAAAAAGG
>BHEV01008957.1:389-11532 GCA_004319985.1 Emydocephalus ijimae | reverse complement strand
TTGATAGTCTTTGAGTATGAGTCTTTGGAATTGGAGATCTTGTCACCGGACAGTAGGGATGAGTTGCTTGAGGGTCTTCCATGAAACCATCGAGAGAGACGATCCCGAGTCAACTTCCATTAGGCAGGGCTGGTTTTCTATGGCCACTTTCACCTAGATCTTCTTGGCATCCAGAGAGGAGGCATGACTGATCGTGATAGTTTGGTGAGCCTCTTCTCGCTTCATGGGACGGTTTATGGTTTTGTTTCTGTAGGAGTGGTTGTTCCATTGGTGGTTCACTGGTTCTCGCCTTACAGGACGGCTTCCTGTCGGTTGGCGATAGTTAGCCCCCCTCGAGGGCTGGCTGGGTCCTATTTGGCTTCTACAGACCCATCCGATATGGCCTCGTTTCCCGCACACATGGCAGAGCACGTCGAGGAATTTGCATTCTGATCGGGGGTGGCTTGCCCCACAACCAGCGCATTGATATTGAGATTTCTGGCATTGGTCCCGTTCGGACCTCAGTCGATGGACCTCTTCTTCATCGCTGTCTGACGACGAAGAGAGGTCCTCGTGGTGGGCCGTTATGAGCTGCCCTTCTGACTTAGGTGAAATTTCACAGGTCGGTTGGTGAACCGGAGCGCGGTTGCAGTGCATTTGGGCAGCCGACTTCCTGGTTGCTTCTGCTGCAGTAGCTTCAGTGATCGCATCGGCAAGGCTGATGTCGCCTTTCGCCATCAACTTGCTTTGGATGTGTGGTGCATCCAATCCCAGAACTATTCTGTCTCTTAAGGCTTCTTTGAGACCGGCAAACCCACATAGGCCTCCCAGATTCCGGAGATCCACTATGAAATCTGTGACACTTTCGCCCTTCCGTTGACTTCTTTGATAAAATTCATGCCTTCTGACGAGCGTTGGAACAATTTGCACATAGTGGGCCCTTAGTAGAGGTTCGAGGACGTCCCAGTCCAAAGACTTCACTTCTGCCGGTTTCACTAGTGCCTTGGCCATCTTGAACACGGTCGGCCCACAATGCGTTAGGAATACCGCCCGTTTCTTTCCAGTAGTAACATCCTTCAAATTGTTGGTTTCCAAGAACATTTGGAAATGATCCATGTAGGAGTCCCAGTCTTCTTGTGCTGGGTCGAATGGAGCGGGTGGTATGACGCCGCCGGACATGGTTCCGCCGTTGTGCGTTTCAGCCACGTGCTCGGTTATCGTTCTTCGTTGTTCAGTCAGCTCTCACGTCTCCACATCCCACCTTCGTCGCCAGTGTTATGGACTGAGCGTGGGCGCGAAGAATAGAGACGAGCCGGTGAAACAGTGAACTTCAAAACTCTTTATTAACATGGTGTGACAGCTCAGCTCAATGGCTGCAACGGCCCTCCTTATATAGGCAACTTATTAACTATTCAACCAATGAAAACCCGGGAGGGCTAGCTCCGTTAACCAATGGGAGAGGCTCATTAATGGCCAATCAGATTCACCTGAACGGACCAATCTGATGTCGCCATTAACGGCCAATCAGAAGTGCAGGGCCAGAACCCTGCATTTGACTTCAAGCTCTTGATAACTTTATTAACACATTTATTCATTCACAACAGTAACCACAATAAAGTGTATTTTCTCTCTTTTGTACTTATATGCCCTTGTGGAACATAACTGAAGAGAAGGGGATCAATAGACAAAGGAATAACTTTTACTGACAAATACTCCTGCAACAGCTGACAATATGGAATTGAATATACCGTGTTTCTCCAACAATACAGCCTCCACCAATAGGAAGACCCAGCATGATTTCTAGGCATGAGGTGAAATTAAGCCCCGCCCCCCAAAATTAGGCCTATTTAATCCTTGCGTTTCCCTGCCATTTCTCACATCATTCGTTAAAACTACATGAGGTGAAGAGAAATGGGGGGAAGGGAGAAAACTTGCCTTTAGGAGCACCCTGCAGGTAGCCTAGGCTAGAATACCCCAATTACTACCAATAGAACATTGGCCGATAGAAGCTTCCTGAAGGTAGAGTCACCAGCCACTTCTATCAGCCGGTAGAAGCGGCCTTGGGCAGAGCGACCCCACGCACACTCCTCTTGCCACGGAGCCATTTCTATCAGCCGATGGAAGCTCCCCAAAGGCAGAGTCACCAGCTGCTTCTATCGGCTGCTAGGAGTGGCCTCAGGGTGAGCACCCACGTGCACTCCCCTCACCACAAAGCCGTTTCTATCAGCCAATGGAAGCTCCCCATAGGCAGAGTCACAGCCGCTTTGGGGCAAGGCATGGCTGCCCACAGAGTGCTCCTGACAGGAGTGCCCCACACACACTCCTCTCACCACAGAGCCATTTCTATCAGCCAATGGAAGCTCCCCAAAGGCAGAGTCACCAGCCGCTTCTATCGGCTGTTAGAAGTAGCTTTGTGGCGAGGGGAGTGCACGTGGGGCACTCCTGTCAGGAGCACTCCGTGGGCAGCAGCGCCTCATCCTGAAGCAGCTGGTGACTTCGGCGAGCTTCCATCGGCTGATAGAAACGGCCTTGTGGCGAGGGGACTGTGCATGGGCGCTTGCCCCGAGGCTGCTTCTACCAGCTGATAGAAGTGCCTGGTGACTCTGCCTTTGGGGAACTTCCATCAGCCAATAGAAATGGCTTCATGGTGAGGGGAGTGCATGTGGGCGCTCGCTGCAAGGGTGTTTCTACTGGCCAATTGATTTCCTCCCCCATGCATACCCCCACCTAGAATGCCACGTGCGCACTCACCTCTCCACGACGCTGCTTCTATCGGCCAATAGAAGCGGCTGGTGACTCTGCCTTCGGGGAGCTTCCATCAGCCGACAGAAGCAGCCTTGTGGAGAGGTAAGTGCGCATGAGGCTCTCTAGGTTGGGGTGCATGTGGGGAGGAAATTAAGTCACCCCCGAAAAGACATCCAAGCTGTTTTTTGGGGACTCAAGAAAAAATAAGACCCGGCCTTATTTTATGAGAAACACGGTATTACTTTTCAGATTAAACTCTGTTCCTGTCTGTTGCAGATCTGATCTGTATAGCTGAGGGAATCTTCTCAATAGTGAGGGATGTGAATCAGAAGGGTGAAATCTGGCAAGATTAGCTCTCCTACCCTTCCAATCAACAGGAATATTTGATCATGAATGTCTTACCAGCAGAATAAAGAAAAGAAAAGAGGGAACAATTAGAAGTCCTTACCAGACAAGCAACAAGAACAGAATCACTGTTAGTTCTTTCACCTGGAGACCTGCAAAGTTGTATGAGACGTGGAATACCTAAAAATGATTTGAAAAGAACAATTGATCAACAATTTATTCTGTGTGGCGTATTTTCTACATTTATCCATTTCAGTCAAAATGTTGTAATGCCATAAAAAGTGATGCTAAAAGTACAGAAAAGAAAAAAAAAACCAGTTCTTTTTACATAGCACAAATGATAACCATGAAGAGAATTCATACTTTTCTTTGCAAAGCCAGTGCGTGAATCTTTACCCAGGCATATCAGTCTTAGTTTATTCAATGATGAATGCCATTTTAAGGGATTCCTTTTTTTCCTTTATTTAGAAGAATCCCAATCACATCTTGGAAAGCTAGTACTACGTTTTCTGTGAACAACATTGTATCATTTAGTTGGGCATCTGGGTTAGCATGCACAAGTGCATTGTCATGAGCAACAAAAAATGTTCATATAGGTAGTCGTCAAAGTTAAAAGGATCTCCCCGGAATTGCTTACGATAGCTGCCCCTAATCCTAATTGTTTTTTTAGGAGCTTGGCAATTGGCTGTATTTTGGTCATTTGCAGCATCCAGTAGTCATGTGACCAGATTTTACAGGGTTTTGTTGAAAAATGGGATTTATTATCTACAAAAACAATCCACAGCAAACAATTTGGTCACTTAATGACCACCACCAAAAAAAGATTGTAAAATTGGGTTGGCCACAGGACAACTTTATGACTGTCACAACTTACAACTGTAATGGGAAAGCTCTATTACAGTCATAAATCAAGGATTATCTGTACTGCTAAATGAACTCCAAGCCATCAGTTGGGGCAATCATTAATTGATCCGTAAAACAGAAATCTTTTTAAAAATGAATGACCAGTATTGGAAAATAGACTGGTTCTTAGTTGACATGCAATAGAGAAAAATAGCATTCAGCCAACACTCGGCTAAATATCCTAGTACCAAACCATTTAAATACGTACAATTGAGTTTTATGGCTGAATTAGCTACTTCAGGATCACGACTAAGCCGGGCAAGTGTCACTGCGGCTTTTTGTTGAACTTGTTCACAAGCAGCTCTTTCGGGTGAATTCCCAAATGGTGCTTTTTCAGACAGCATTTCCATTAAAACTTGAATACCTACAAAAGCATAAAATATTGCTGTTAATTATCCAAGAACATATTAAAAACAAATTGTTGGTACAAAAGTCATAGTTGAAGATGAAGCAACATATAAACCAACCCAACATGATTGCAGGGGACAAAACTAAACCCCAAATATCCTCAATGCTGCTCTTTCAAATTTTGCCTAAAAGTATAATTTCCCATTATTATTCAAAGTATAAAAAGGAGAAGTGGTAATTTTAAGAAAGTAACTTACTTAAACAGAATAGATTTAGCTGTTTCTATTGCCAATCCTTTGCTATGGGATGAAAATGGCGTCATCATTTCCCATTTAGGAAAGGATGACCTCCATCACTAATGTCACAAGCCAGAGGTAGAAAACATCCACCAATAGCATGGATGACAGTTCTGACAAATGGCTAGAACTTCAGTGTAATTATTTGACAGAACTCATCCCCTCCTTCACCTGCCATTTCTCCTGCCACAAGATCATTTCTTATATGCTTGAAGAGAAGACAGGCAAAGGGGAAATACAGTTCTTTACTGGAGCTGACCCCTGTTTGGAAACCTGGATAAGCCCTAGTTGCTGACAATCCAACAACAGCAAGCTGCTTCTCTTTGCCATTTCATCAGATAACAATTACAGAGATGGTCAACTGTTGTCAAAGCAAATTTTGGGTGTAAGAGAGCACTCCAGAAGAATGTTAAATCTATATTCAAAAACAGCTTGAATGACAGCATATGACGAATTCTACCATGGAGCAGTAGAAAGAAATGGCTCGCTCTCTGATTCTTCACATTTCCCAAAATAGGGAGGTATGACAATATCAGCACTCCATATCTGAAATAGAAGCCATGATTTTGAAATTGCAGAGTCCTGCCTGCAGGTATTTCAGAAAGAAAATGACATAAACTTGAATTCTTACACATTTTTGGTCAGGATTCTGAGATTTGGAGAGGTAAAAATGCAGAATTTTGTCTCAAACCCTGATAAATTTAGATCTTTCGTAATCCTGGTGTGTAGTGTTACATTAAATGCTGTTTAGCCGAAGGATGCTATTTCGTTTTTGTTTTCATATGTGTAATTCTTTTGTGTGTTTGTCAAAACATACATACCATTTTGTTGGATTATTTCTGAAGCACACTGGTCCAGCACAGACAGGTTTGCTAATACTGTAACAATCTAAATTTAAAAAGGCAATAATTTGATATTTTACATTATACAACTGTTATTATAATGATTTATAAATCATTGATCAACTACTTGCAAAAATGACTCCTTCACTTAGACCCATTGTTCTTATTGCCAGTGTACAAAATCTACTGTTCTTATTGTGATTTTCCCATAACCTGTAATTGTGCAAGTATGATGGGCCTCCGTTGGACACAAATTCAGGAAATCATTGTGTCAAAAGGTTTCATGAAGCTACATAATATTTTATTTTAAAGACTGTAGGCAGGAATAGGCAACCCAAATCCTGTATGGTGGTCTTTTCGGGCCCATGTTTTCCCCCAGCATTTCACTGGGAAATCTGCATGCAAAAAATGGTTGACTCTTAACACAAATATAAAAATCTCAGGCTGGGAAATGCGAGGCACCTATCTTGTGTAAAGACACTTTTTAAAAGATGGCAAAAACTGTGTAACCCACTTTAGTGACATACTATAACTGCATCATTGTTATACTTTCTGCAGCTCTCAAAGACTTAAAATGTTACTAATAGCAGAACAACTGTAAAAATAGTGGCCTTGGTTCCCAAAAGTATTCCAATCCTATGTTGGAAGCTGAATTCTGTTTTATTTTCCTCAGCTTAAATTGTAATACTCACACCAGAGATTTCTGCAGAGGAGGTAGGGATATGTCAACATACCAGTTTCAATTATGCAATCATCATTTTAACTTTGTTCATCCTGTTCAGGTGCTCCTGGTTCATATAACCCTTTTAGCATGAGCAACATATAAATATGACCAAAAAAAATCTACCCAACTGAACGAATTACTGTATTTTTATTTCTTTTGTTTTTAGTAGTTGGACAAGATATTCTGTTTCCTAAGTTAGAAGACATTCTTATCAGAAACCTTTATGAATAGAAGGGAAGATATCATCTTTTTCTGATATCTCTTCAACTTCTTCCACTTCCCCCTAAACTAGCTTCCTATTGAGGAATCTTGTGAAACACCATGGAATATGCACAGACTCTAGAGAAGACAAAGAGGATTGGAAAATTGTTGTCCTTTCTGCTTACATTCATGGAGACCTTTCTCGAAAAATCTGCCAGGAATAGAAGAACAATACTAATCCAAATGTCTATGGAGATTTTCAGTCATCCAGATCATGGTTGTCCCAAAGGTACTTTTTTTTTTTTCAACAGGCAATTGGACTTTCTGGTTTTTCTTTGAAGACGTTTCCCTTCTCATCCAAGAAGCTTCTTCAGCTCTGACTGGATGGTGGGGAATGTAAGGATTTATAGTCCTTGCAGACAGCTGGACATTTGCATTCTTTTAGTGGGTCGTTAAGGTCACCTGGAGGTTTACGGTCACCTGAGTGGTGCAAATTGGTGTGGAGCCTTCTTGGAACTGTTGAAAGGACTGTGTTGTAGATTGGAGATAGATGATATTGTATTCCTCCCCCTCTGTTGAAAGAGGGCTGTTCAATTCAATAAAAGAATGCAAATGTCCAGCTGTCTGCAAGGAATATAAATCCTTCCTTTCTGCCCCATCCAGTCAGAGCTGAAGAAACTTCTTGGATGAGAAGGGAAACGTCTTCAAAGAAAAAACAGAAAGTCCAGTTGCCTCTTGAAAAAAAGCCCCTTTGGGACAATACTAACCCAAGAACCAGAGAATGTGGAGTTCTGGAATTTTTTTTTGCAGCGCCCACTGCTTTAGCACATTAAATAAATGATGAATAGTGTTACAAAGGCATGATTTATACATTCAAAAAGGTAAGATCTTATACATTATCGAAAGGAGATATACAGATATGCTGCTGTCAGAAAACTCTCACAAAATGTCGATGGGGATTCTTACTAATCCACGTCATGGTTGTCCCAAAAGTGTTTTTTCAAGAGGCAAGTGGTTGTTCTTGTTTTTCTTTGAATCCAAGATTCATCCAAGATTTATTTATTTATTTATTTCTCAATCACTTACAAAATAATAGGTATAAGTATAAACATGAGTAAGAATACAGCAAATAGGTACGAATAAACGGGGACAATAGGACAGGAACGGTAGGCAGGATGGTGCACTTATGCACGCCCCTTACAGACCTCTTAGGAATGGGATGAGGTCAGTAGTGGATAGTTTGAGGTTAAAGAAGTGGGGGTTTGAGGATGTAACAACAGAGTCAGGTAGTGCATTCCAGGCCTTGACCACCCTGTTGCTGAAGTCGTACTTTCTGCAATCGAGTTTGAAGCGGTTTACATTGAGTTTGTATCTGTTGTGTGCTCTTGTATTGTTGTGGTTGAAGCTGAAGTAGTCATTGACTGGTAGGACGTTGTAGCAGATAATTTTGTGTGCTATGCTTAAGTCCAACTGTAGGTGGCATAGTTCAAGGTTGTCCACGCCCAAAATCTCAAACCTGGTGATACTCTGCTGCAAGACAGGAGTGCAGTACTCTTCTCGTGAAATACTTCTGGACTCGCTCAATTTTATTAATGTCCAATATACAGTGCGGATTCCAGACTGCCTCTTGAAAAAGCACCTTTGGGATATTCACAAGATGGAAACAATTCTATAAAGCCAGATTATATTTTTTGGAGTGCAACCAAACCAGACTCAGTAATAGATACAAGACACCAAAGACAAGTTGTCTTCCCTTTGGCTTCCTTTTCCCATTTCCTCCTTCCTAGGACTGAGAGAAATATATACCTGATGTATCAAAAGTCAGGCCCATAGACTAATACCAATATGTTTTATAAGTTAATTGTTCTTTTTTTTTCTTCAGAAAAATTGTTACTGTAATTAGGGAAGTTCAAAAGTGTCTCAGTACTATAAATTACTTAAATGGTTGTTTATTTTATCTACATTAGCCCATTTCTTTTTCCTGATAAAATCTATTCTTATTCATATATGAAATATGTAGCTTGCCTTTCTTTCACCAAGTAACTTGATATACATGGCAGACCATTCCTCTTATTTTCCTGAGATCAAAAATTGTGTAAGGTAGGTTAGGTAATGTGAAAATGATTTTCCGAAGTAATCCAGTGATTCCTGTGGATGGACTTGAATATAGGTGGCTCTGGTCCTACTTTAACATGACTGTGCTACTTGTCCCAAATTTTCCTTCTTCAGTCTGCGTGTATACACCTTTGGGTCAGTTTTTGACTACATTGACTGGTTCCTGAAGTTTTCTTGGCAAGTTTTCTTGAAAGTGATTTGCCCTTCCTTGCTTCCTACTTCTGAGAGACAAGGATTGGCCCAAAGTCACGCAGCAGGTTCTGTGCTAAGGTGTGACTACACTGCCTCCTCATCAGTCTAACTCATTCTTTAATTGAAACTACCACTATGAGATATGATAGTCTCCTGTGTCCAAATATTCCATAATAAATGTAAAGTTTGAAGCATGGGAGATAAAGAATGGAGACGAGCCGATTAACGGTGAACTTCAACTCTTTTATTTACATGGTGACAGCTCAAAAAAACAAGGGCAGCTAAGGCCCTCTTTATACAGGCAACCCAATAACTATTTAACCAATAATAACTCAGGAGCACTAGCTCCATTGAACCAATACGAAAGCTCCGTTAATGGCCAATCAGATTCCCCTGAACGGGCCAATCCGATCCTGCCATTGGACAGCCAATCAGAAGTGCAGGGCCAGAACCCTGCACTTGACTCCAAGCTCCAAATAACTTTATTACATTCTATGCATTCACAACACCCCTTCCCCCTGGCTTCCTTTTACAGGGCGCAGTTACATAGTCCTTTAGATAGGACGGTTGCTTTTGGCGCAGTTACATAGTCCTTTAGATAGGACGGTTGCTTTATTTGTCTATTTGATTTTCGCTGTGTCTCCTGCTTTTGGCTACCATTCTGCTGAGGTAGATCGTTGTTTAGCGAAGGGGTTTCTTCAGGTTCAGCGTTCACGTTTTCGTCCTCTCTGATATTTTCAGTAACTCCCTGAGGTGGACCTACTCCTGTCTCTGGTTCCCTTCCTGTGTCTCTATTCTGCTATCATTCCCTTCGAACAGGTTTTCTTCTAATTGAATTTTGTCTTCTTCTGTATCTCCCCTCCTCCCCTCAGTTTGGTCATAAGGGAGTTCAGAAATGCCTGATCGCAGCCGTGATCGTAATTGATCGATATGGCGTTTCCAAATTCTATCGTCAAGGCATTTTACAACGTAGGATCTCGGACCGGTTACATGTATTACTGTTGCTTCAACCCACAGCGGATCACCCGAAAGGTTTTTAGCATATACCCAATCGCCTACCTGGAAGGTACGGCATCGGCTGCTGGATCCGAGTGGTTTTTCCAGCTCATAAGCTGGGTGTAACCGGTCGAGGTGGGAGTGGAGCCTGCGTCCCATTAGCAATTCGGCAGGAGTTTTGTTGGTGACGCTGTGAGGTGTGATGTGTTGTAGAAAGAGGATTCGGTTGATTTTGTCATCGATGTTATATCGTAGTCTAATTTCTGCAAAGTCTTTTTGATGAATTGAACCATGCGCTCAGCCCTTCCATTGGTGGCAGGATGCGCAGGTGAGGTGAGCGCATGTCGGATGCCGCAGTCAGCCAGGTACTGCTCGAAGGACAGCGCGGTACATTGGGGCCCATTGTTGGATACCAGAACGTCTGGTANTTGTCGGATACCAGAACGTCTGGTAGTCTGTGGGTTGCAAACAGTCTTTCCAATCTTTTGATGACTGCTTCGATGGTCGTGTTCGTCATGCGGTGAATCTTGAGCCAATTCGAGTAGGCGTCTACGGTTAGAAGAAAGGTGTGGCCTTTGGTCGGCCCCGCAAAGTCCAAGTGAATATGGGACCAGGGTCCCCGTGGCGTTTCCCACTTGGTCGGAATGGCTTTTGGTGGGGCGTTGCTCACTTCCTGGCATCTATGACAAGTTTTAACCCAGTTCTCGATTTGCTTGTCGATGCCAGGCCACCAAGCGTAGCTTCGCATGAGGGCTTTCATTCTCACGATACCTGGATGGCCATCATGCAAGGTTCTGAGTACTGTTTTTTGGAGTCGTTCTGGGACAACGACTCTATCGCCCCAGATGACACAGCCCTTTTGCGAAAACAATTCTGTTTGCCAAGTCTTGAATGGTGTGAAGTCATCTGATAGCTGGTCCAATGGCCATCCGCGTTCTACCCAGCTCAGGACTCACGCTAAGGTGGGGTCATGTTTGGTTTCTCTCGCAATATCTCGGGTGTTTAATGGCGGCACATGTAGTGTTTCAATCTGTAACATGGTTACCGTTGGAGCAGGATCGTCGAGAGTCTCTGAAAACGGTGCTTGGCTCAATGCATCGGCGTGGGGAATGGCTTTCCCTGGGCGGTATTGCAGCCGATAATTATAAGCAGCCAAGAATTCTGACCAGCGAGTCATCCTGGGGGATCATATGTAAGGAGTTGGCTTATCTCCAGCTATTATCCCCAATAACGGTTTGTGGTCAGTCATGATAGTAAAAACCCGGCCATACACAAACTCGTAAAATCTTTTAACGGCAGATACAATTGCGAGGGCTTCTTTATCGATCTGGGTATAATTACGCTCAGTTTTTGAAAGTGTCTTGGAAAATTATGCAACAGGGGCTTCGTTACCATTAGGCAGTACATGGCTCAAAATGGCGCCCACTCCGAAAGGTGAAGCATCACATGTGATATTT